>BQNB010117986.1:1172-21077 GCA_026074375.1 Tanacetum coccineum
AGGAAAAATCTAGTTAAGGTTTTCTTAAGAAAACTAGGATTTTCATCATTTGTTTTCAAGCTAGGATTTAAATCACAAGGTTGTGATTTGTTGGTCATTCTTTACTCGTTTACCTAAGGTTATCTAAAACCTCACTCATTTCATACCTATGAATTCACCAACATTATTGTTAACGTTTTAGCATGTATTTTCTCAGGTTATCATTTTGCTTGTGGAGCATTGGGAGCATTGGTGTGGCGCGATTATATTTTTGAAGACTTAATAACTTGAATACTATTTGACAAATGTTTTGACAATGTTTTCTAATACATTATAAATGGAACCTGTGTAACTCTGACATTTTTACTAAATTGAATGTGACATTTCATTAAACGTCTCTTTTGAGGTCATTTTCTGTGACTTGTACTTTGTGCCTTGAAGTCGCACCCCAATGTTACTATTCCGCTACCATCCGATTTTGGGGGTGTGACAAAATCTGACACTAAGCTAGATGTCGAGTTCTAATCTTAGCTAGAACCAATCTATCACGACTTCATAACTTCTTCACTACTTTCACGACTTCACAACACAACTTCACAACTACACAACTTCTTCACACCTTAGTTTTCTTCACACCACTACTTCACCACTTCACTTCTACTTTCACACCTAACTATCACAACTTGGATGAATCACTGGATTCAACTATACTTACAACAATCACAAAGATTTATCTACTATACAACTTTACAAGATTTATAAATGATTTACAAATTGTGATATGGATGCAACAAGATTTCAATACACACTTGAGGTGTAATACTTCTTCACTTGATGATGGAAGTATTCTTCTCTTGCACTTGAAAAGTTGAGCTTGGATCACTTGGAAACAAAGCTTTACGATTAGATGATCAAAGGATTTTAATGAGATTTGTGGGATGTTTTAGATCAGAAAGAATGAGTGCAAAAGGTGAGAAAATAGTGGGGAAAAGTCCAGTATTTATAGGACAAACTGGAAGAGCATCTACATATAGGCGGTCTCCTTAAATTGGTGGGGGGGTCCCTTTAAAATTAAGGGGGCCGCCCGTGTATTTAAGGGGGCCGCCCTAGACTAGGGGCTCCCCAGTTTGTCTTTTGTGTAGGGGGAATTTTCTGGAACTTTTCTAGCCGTTTTAGGTCCAAAAATTTAAATTTCAAAATGTTTATTTTGAATAAAACATTTCTTTTAATTGTAGAAAATGTTTTGTAATGTTTATAAAAATATTTACAACATTTTATAAAAGTGTGAGGTTGAATAAAAATTTCCTTTGATCATAAAATGCATTAAGCATTTATTTATTCATACCTTTAAGTGGGGGGGGGGGGGGGGGGGGGGGGGGGAAATGGGGGGGGGGGGGGGGGGGGGGGGGGGGGGGGGGGGGGGGGGGGGGGGGGGGGGGGGGGGGGGGGGGGGGGGGGGGGGGGGGGGGGGGGGGGGGGGGGGGGGGGGGGGGGGTAGGGGGTGATATAATTTTCGAAATGAAAATTTACTACTAATTACTTTTACGTTTAATTTTACGTTGAACGTTTTTATATTTTGTGATTATCAAAACGTAAAGATGTGAAAAAATATTATTAATATTTCTAGGCATTATATTTTATCAACAATCTCCACCTTTTTGATGATTACAAAATTTAAACTTATTAAATGTAAAATTATTTTAAACAAGTATTTAGTGAGTTTTATGGCATTTCTCCCCCTTTTTGTAGAATCAAAAAGGCATCGTCGAGAATTGCTATTAAAATCGACAGAACAAATGCTCCCCTTTGATGTGTGCTCCCCCTCTTTCGAGAGCACCAAGGAATCGAGCTATGGTTTCTTGGCTACAAAAACGAGTTAGAACAATACAAATATTTCTAGCATGTAGCAAGTAGAAAAAATATGGCAATTACAAGCAAACATCAAACAAGGGATTAGTCATTGATTTGAGGCAATGTGTGTAAACAACGCACAAGAATACAAAGAAATAAGAAGACAAGTATGCTTTAGAAGCATATTAATGCATCATAAAAAAAATCCTAAATAGCCATAGAAGGATTTTTTACTTGCTTGCGAAACAAAAGGGTTTGACGATTAGTTATAGGCATGTTATGAGATTAGATGGTTGTTGATGAAGAGTGTAGAGCAGAGGTGGTTGTGGAAGGATAGTCTCTTTAAACTTGAGGTGGTGGATGTGGTCGAGTGAGAAGATATTCAATCCAATTGATACTCTTACTCAACGCAAGGAATTGTTTTTGGTTGTAGATGCAACATGGGCAATACCCACTATGAGTTTCAACTTGGTCAATGTTGAGGGTGTGTGGTAGGTTTGGAGAGTATGGTGATGATGGGATGTTGTTTTGTTGTTGAGAGAGATGCATTGCTAAGAGGTTTGATAGGTCTTGTAGTTGATTGATGTCATCAACTAGGCTTTCTCTACTTGGAGATAGAGATGATGTGTGTTGAGTTTGGTTGTGTTGAGTGTGATTGTCACTTTGAGGTGGAAATTGAGTGTGAGTTTCATGTGGATTAATGGGTGAAATGGGAAGTAGAGGATGTGAAACATCTAGAGGTGATGTGGAAGTGTCCTTGATGTGAGGATTTGGTAATGTTTGATTGGGGTGATTGTTTTCTTGAGATGGTTCATGATGAGGAGTGAGTGGTTTTGGTATTGGTGAAGTGGAATTGAGTACATTTGATGTGTTGCAAATGTTTGTTTTCTTTCTCCAAATGGGTTTCACACTCATTTTGGCTACCCTTGATGGTTTGGATGTGTGTTTGTTAGGAGATGTCATTGGTGAGGATGATGGTGATGAAGGTGAATGAGGATGTATTTATAGTGAGGGAAAGGTTCAAATAAGGAAGTATGAGCATTCAAAGGATCAATTCCAATAAATGTTTGTGAGTTTAGGGAAACAGTGGCTAAGACTAGGGGGTGTTTGGTTAAAAAGAGAAGAAAAGATATTGTTTTCCCGTGCATGCCTAGGCCGGTCCCCTTAAATAGGGGCCGGTCCCCTTAAAATTAAGGGGGCCGCCCTTTATGAATTAAGGGGGCCGCCTACTGGCATTTCCCAGATTTAAAAAAAAATTGATTTTTCTCAAAAATTTTTGTGGGGTTTTCTGTTTTGGTGGTTAATTTGCAGCAAGTCTATCCTTTTATGGCTAATTAAGATTTATTTAACATATAGCAATTAAGCGTCACATTGTACTTAATATGTCAAGTTGTAGGTATAAACTAGGTAGTTCAATAATTTTGGCATATAATCATATATGAATTAAAGACCAAAAGAATGAAGAGCATATAAAATAGTACTCCCTCCGTCCCTAAATAAATGCCCACTATTGACTTTCAAAGTCATTCTTCTTCAACTTTGACCTTAAATTATTTTGATTGTGTTATATTATACTTAATGCAAAATATATGAATGGATTGAATTTTAAATGTATTTTCATTGGTATAATTTTCATCAAGTATTATATAACACAAACAAAATAATTTAAGGTCAAAGTTAAAGAAGATTGACTTCGAAAGTCAATAGTGGACACTTATTTAAGGACGGAGGGAGTAACTAGATATAATGCACAAAGAATTTTTCTTGACAAGAGGGTTAAGTTAAAAAAACAAACCAAACTTTTGTGCAAATACTAGTGTGTGCCTAAGTGCGACAAATGTGGAGTAGCGATTATTTCGACACTAAGATATGTAAAACCTAAGAAATAATCCAAATGCTCCTTGATTTAATTTTGCTCAACCAAGATTGTCGAAAATATATATTAGATTATATACTTTTGACAACAAGTAAGAGAACATTATGCATATGTGAAAAATGTTTTTAGCATATCTCAACAATATATAAAAATTGATTTTCATGTGCTCCTAGTTGTGAGAAAGACTTTTTTAGAATAATAGATTGGGACTATTGTATAATTAGATATGCATTTAGATAGAAGAATTTATAAAAGTTTGCTTATACACTTTTCCTAATCTTGTGTTTTTGTGTAAAATAGAAACATAGACACGATAAAAAATTTCGTCAGTCAGGTGGGTGGTCCCCTTAAAATTAAGGGGGGAGCCATTTATGAATTAAGGGGGCCGCCAGCCTCGATTGAAGAAAAATTTCATCAGATTTTAACAAACAGGTTTATTGAGAGAATTATCATTTCACTTTATTATGCCAAAAATTTAATCAATTTGTTCGCTATCATTCTAGACCTAAGATGTGTTAAGTAAGATAAATGTCAGTCGCGGTTTTTAAGGTGGTGTAGTTAGTAATATCGGCGCTCTTGTTGTCTTCGATGAGGCCTATTTCTATAGAGAATACACCCTTATTGTACATTTTCGCTAAGATAAGTGATGACGAAGATTCAGAATGGTCTATTTGTTTTGTAAGGTTGATCGGGATTAATTACTTAGTCATATTAGGACACATACCAAACATACACAACACGACAAGTAATATGTGTAACAAATAAGAAGAGAAAGAACCCCTTTGTGTATCACGCATTTATTAGAATGTCATATATCTAATGTCATAGGATTCGAGAGTTTGTTTAAGCCTTAGGGTTGTTGACATGCCTTTTGGCGCTTACTTATTTTGCTTTGGTTTGTGGAGTGGCAAGTGCGGTTTACTTCTGTCGGAAAACACAAGATGTTAGACAACATTCCCTTAACGTGCAAACACCACTAGTGTCTTGCGATCTAATAATTCTCCGCATGCTCCAATCAGTTCCGCATACTCTATTGTTCTATGCCGAATCCCTTAAGATACCATAATCCTAAATGTGTAGTGCCTTTAATGTATCAGAAGATACGTTTAACCGCTTCTAGGTAAGAGGTTTTGGGATCCTCTTAAAAGAGTGCACAAAGGAAAACACTAAACACGATATCGGGTCTACTTGCTGTTAAGTATAATAAACTACCTATCATGCCTCTATATATGGTATTATCTATGGACTCACCTTCTTTGTCGTCGTGGAGTTTGGTTTTTGTGAGACAATTAGGGGTTTTTATTGGCTTAGTGTCTTCTAGTCTAAATCTCTTAACCATTTCCTTAATATTTTTGGATGATTAATAAATATTCCATCATCTAAGATTGTATTATTTGTTAATCCTAAGAAAAAAATTTAGTTCTCCCATCTACTCATTTCAAACCCATCATGGCATGATCTTGGCAGAAAGTCATCACACAATTCTTTGACAAGTTATTCTGAATATAGTGTCATCAACAGATATTTGGAAATAATGATGGTTGGAGTCTTTCTTTTAGTGAAGAGTGTGTTATCTACGCCGTTCCACATAGAGTCATCATATTTGAATAGTTTTAATCGATTGTTACCAAGCTTTTGGGGCTTGTTTTAGAACATAAGGAGCTTTCTCTTAAGTTATAAAATAATTAGATTTTGCGAAGTCAATTGTATCCCGGAGGTTATGCACGTAAAACCTCCTCGTTAATAAAAACCATTTAAGGAATTTACAGTCTTCACATCCATTGGTATAACTTAAAAGTCTATGTGCGCAAGCATAGTAAAGATAGTTATTCTTATGGACTTAGTCTGGCTACGGGGTGCATATGTTTTGTTTTCATAATCAATTCCTTCTTGAGGTTGATTATACCTTGGGCGAACATAACCAGCTTTGTTTTTGTTCGACGCCATTTTCATC
Organism: Tanacetum coccineum; assembly: GCA_026074375.1. Lineage (NCBI taxonomy): Eukaryota > Viridiplantae > Streptophyta > Magnoliopsida > Asterales > Asteraceae > Tanacetum > Tanacetum coccineum. The sequence continues at coordinate 6,833 of BQNB010117986.1, forward strand.
GAGGTTTTATCTCTATATACCCATTTTGTTCCTTTAATGGTCATATCCATGGGTGTTGGGACTAGTTCCCAACATCATTAGTTTAAATTGGTTTAGTTCCTCTTGCATGGCCATTACCCAATTTTCATTTTTTAATGCCTCATTTATATTTTTAGGTTCTATTGCTGAAAATAAAGCAAAAGAATTGCCTTTGTCTTAGTGAGCTGCGACCTAAGAGTTCTTTGATTTTGATTAACCAATAACGTTTTCTAGGGGATGAGTTTTAGATTCTTTAATATTTACAATTTGATTATTTTCTAATAAAACGTCTTTAAGATCATTGCCTATGGGTTTTGTTTTACTAACCTCAATAGCTTCTTCTTCGACTAACTCATCATCTTCCAATGGTGATGTTTTAGGCGGATTGGGAGGAGTTCATCTGAAAGTTACATTCAACGAACTCTAACTTTCATTGTTTGTTTGTTAAGTATATGTATAGCTTTCTATTTTGCGAATATCTAGGAAAACAACCTTCGTACGACTTTGGGTCGAACTTTGTGAGGTAATCTTTTGTATTAAGAATAAAGCACACTTTACTTTCGATATACTCTAACAAAGTTAAGATTTGTTTTCCTACCTCTTAAACAAACTCGTAAGGATGTTTTCTTAAAATACATCTAATGGAAAACTCTATTAAATTAATATAGCGTTGACGTATCAAACAACATTCACCAAAATTTTTGAGAATGGATTGAGATCGTTTAAACATGGTTCTACTATTTCTTGTAGAGTGCATTTTTTTCTTTTACTACCCCATTTGGATTTGGAGTACCGAGGAGCAAAAAAAATTGTGAGATCTCCTATTTATAATCACAATAGTTTCTGATGAATTGTACTTCCTATTTATCTAATTACGACCATGATCCATTCTAATTGATACAATGGAACATCCTAATTTGTTTGATCATTTTGTACAATATTTTGTATTTTTGAAGGATTCGGGTTTTTATTTGCTAAAAATCTAGTCCATGTGTAATCAGAGAATAGTCATCTACGATTACTAAAGTTTATAAACGATTCCCTCCATAGCTTGTATGACGAAGGCCCAAAACAAATCCATGTGATGGTAGTTATAAGTATATAGTTGTTTGATAACTAAATTTTTAAGCATGTGACTTGCTATCGAGCTTGTTTCTAATTTTGCAAGCATACAAAAATGGTCTGGTTCTTATTTAAGTTTAGGTGATTTCTAACTAACTTATTTAGAGCTTAATGATTTGAATTATTTCCTTTTTCAGTTGCTATTCGCGAGACCTAATCTCCTATGCCATTAGTGTGGATTTTCGTTGTGTTGCAAGAATATTTTACCTCCGTTGTATGCCTTTGTATTGAAGAAAAGTAATTTTTTCGATTTACCCGTCGTGTACGTTTTGAGCATCACTATCTTTAATCTACTCATCGGGTTCCCCTGTCTTATTCCTAAGCATATTCATTGGGCGGTGTGTTGAGCAACAGACAAGTTTCATCTTTAGTCTTTTCTACTCATCTTCTCTATTGTTCGCTCCATGCTCCTCCAATAAAGTTCTTTTTGTCGTTGTCTTTGGCAGCTGTGTTGAACATTCTCAATGAGGTGATGAGGATCACCACATCATAAAATATTTTCTTTCACTTTTTACCATAACCGTATCATTCTACTTCTTTGGAATGTTTTTCTGATTCGCCTCCGTTGGTTGTCTGTACTCAAATCCTTTCTAGTCGCTTGACTCTTTCGGCCATAGCTACTATTGTCTTCACTATCGGAAGCTTGAAAGCTATCTTCATCCACTACTTCTTTTACCCTTAATACAAGAGGTCTCTCCTTTGTTATTTCTTTGCCTTTGGCGGTTTTGAGAATCTTTTTTTATTACTTTTTCATATACTTTCAAGTTCCAATATGTACGAAAAGAGGTAAGGTGTTAGATCTGTGGATTCTTCAATCGACGTGACTTTCAGCGGCCATAGAGAGATGTAATGATCCCTAAAAAATGGCTAGACACAATTCTTGCTAGAAAAACCTTCATGATGTGCTTTTGTACTAAGTAATAATAGTGTTAAATTTAGCAAAAGGCATTACTAGAGTGATTCCTCTTCTGGAATACGTAGAAAATTGTTGTATAGTGGTTGAAAAGAGAATCTATTTTGTTAGTTTTGACTTGATTTATTGTACCTTGTTGAGGTGGATTAATAAAAGTATCCCAAATTTCTTTACGGTTTGACTGATATTATAAAATTATTTCGTATTCTTTTACGTTGCAAAGCAGTGTTATAAATCTACATTCTTTACGTGGCAAAGCATTATAAATTACCATTTTAGCTTCATTATTTTTTGCAAGTTTCTTTTTAAGATCATCGTTTTGTTTATGAAAAGGTACAACTTTATCCTTTTTAGTTTCGGGATTATTTTGAATAGGAGAAAAATCACCATCGGTAATAACATGCCAAAGATCTAGATCTTTTGACTTCACATAAGTTTCGAATCTATTTTTCCAATAAATAAATCCATCACTTTCAAATAGTGGTGGTCTTTGCATAGATTGCCCTTATTCCATAGATCGATTCAAGTTTTAAAATACAATTTATTTTAAAAATCTTGTTTGACGTAGCTCTTGATACCAATTGTGGAAAACTAGAAGGGGGGTTGAATAGTTTACCGTTTTTTAATTTAATGTTTATGTTTGTTAATAAAAACTTAAATTCGACTTTATGTGAATTCAACACTTGCACAATATAAACAATATACTTATCTAAACAATTAATAGGATAGTATGAGCAAATAAGGTAAGACAAGAGATAAGAGTAAGAACAATCAAACCACAACGCGAGGATTTATAGTGGTTCGGTAACGAAGCACCTCTTCGCCCTACTCCACTCCTCGAGCACCAAACTCGAGAGTTTTCTTCACTATGTCAACAAACTCCCTTATGGCGGAGAAAACCGTACACAACTTTCGCTTATATCAATTTCCGACACTAAGCTAGATGTCGAGTTCTAATCTTAGCTAGAACCAATCTATCACGACTTCACAACTTCTTCACTACTTTCACGACTTCACAACACAACTTCACAACTACACAACTTCTTCACACCTTAGTTTTCTTCACACCACTACTTCACTACTTCACTTCTACTTTCACACCTAACTATCACAACTTGGATGAATCACTAGATTCAACTATACTTACAACAATCACAAAGATTTATCTACTACACAACTTTACAAGATTTACAAATGATTTACAAATTGTGATATGGATGCAACAAGATTGCAATACACACTTGAGGTGTAATACTTCTTCACTTGATGATGGAAGTATTCTTCTCTTGCACTTGAGGAATTGAGCTTGGATCACTTGGAAACAAAGCTTTATGATTAGATGATCAAAGGATTTTAATGAGATGTGTGGGCTGTTTTAGATCAGAAAGAATGAGTGCAAAAGGTGAGAAAATAGTAGGGAAAAGTCCAGTATTTATAGGACAATCTGGAGGAGCGTCAGTCTATACGTCCCCGTTAAATAGCTTGTGGCGGGGTGAATCCCTTTAAAATTAAGGGGACGCCCGGGTATTTATGGTGCGCCTTAGACAGGTTGCTCCCAGTATTGTCTTCTTGTGTAGGGGGGAATTTTCTGGAACTTTTCTAGGCCGTTTTAGTCCCGCAAATTTTAAATTTCAAAATGTTTATATATTGCGAATAAAACATTGCATTTTAATTGTAGAAAATGGTTTGTAATGTTTATAAAAATTTTACAACCGTTTTATAAAGTGTGAGGTAGAATAAAATATCTTTGATGATCATAAAATACATTAAGCAATTATTTATTCATACCTTTAAGTGATATAATTTTTAAAATGAAAATTTACTACTAATTACTTGTTTACGTTTAATTTTACATTGAATGTTTTTATATTTTGTGATTATGAAAACGTAAAGATGTGAAAAATATTAATAATGTTTTTAGGGATTATTTCTATCAACAAGTAGGTTGATCATGCATTTGGTTAGGTTAAGATTGCGTTAAAATCAAAATTTATAGTGAGCAGAATTTTAGGTCGGATTGAACGAGGCATAACTAGATGATAAAAACGAGTTAGAACATGATTCTGGTGTCAAAAATTATCTAAAAAGAGTCTACTTTCTGCAAAACTAGGGCTCGAACTAATTGGACAAGTGAAAGTCAGTCAAAAGATTTTTACAAGATTCATTGTCGAATATGAGTTTTCTGGACAGATTTGGGTCGTGTTGATGAGGTCAAAAACCCCATCAAATCTTCAAACGATTTGTTCCTAATTATTCTGGTAAGGGTTTTAGGTGTCTAATAACCACAGTAAAAATTTCAAAACTTTTTGAGTTGTCTAAGTATTTTTCAAAAATTCAACATTCTAGTGTGCCATTAGGTCATTTTCTGAACAGTTTGTGTTTTTTATTTTATTAAAAATAGTAATGCTAATAAAAAAATTAATTGAAAAATTATAGTAACTGCATAACTCATTAAAGTTTATGTGATAGCAATTTAGAAGTCAGAAGAAGTCATTTAGTATTTTATAAAAATTCATGAAGTGACATTAAATTTATACAATAATCTGGAATTTAGAACATTAAAGTAAAGTATAATTAAAGGGTGGGAACATGTCTGGATGGACCATGAGTGTGTATACAAACATTAGAAGTCTATCAATTGAATGTTACATAGATAAGTCCGTGAAGCCTTGATCATATGTAACTCGTGTATTATTATCGTTTAGATTTCTAACTTGGAATTTGTGCAATTTGTTGTGATCGTCGATGTGAGTTTTTGTAGCCCCCTTTTAATTGTTTTCTTGTGGGGAAATGGTACTCATAAATTGTTTTAAATGTTTTATTGCTATGTTTTAAATTGTTTTAAATGTTTTGAACAAAGTATGTGGTTATTTGTGTGTGCTTTCTGTGTGTACTTGGGCGTATGAGTTATCAGTGTCATTCCAGTCTAATTATGTAACTCATGTATGAACGTGTTCGTTTATGCTAGCATAGGTGCGTATATTGGGATATGGATTTCCCTGTGTGATATGAGATGAAACTGTGATTTTATGATTTGGTTTGAACTTTAGTATGATCCACTAATGTCTTGTTTATGTTATACACATCAAAAGTTATTGTTTACATTTAAACCTACGAGCTTACCAACGTAATGTTGACATTTTTGAGTATCTATTTTTAGGTGTTATTAGCAAAGCTTAAGGAGATAAGACTGCATGGATAGCGAGACCTTAGGATCCTTGCATTGGAGTCATACTTGCTATCATTTTCATTTTAATATTTCCATACTTAAGATATTTTTATTATGGTAATTTATCATTTTAGATTTATTTTTTTATGACTATGTATTGTTATGGTTACGATTAACCTTGATACAAATCCCCTCTTGTGTCAGGCGTCGTCATGATATTTTGGTTTAGTTTTTATTTAGTGAATCTCTATAGTGATATCAATGTGTTATGACGACCCCTCTCTCATTACGCCTCGCGTTTCCGCCTTGGCGGGGTGTGACAACTTATATTTGTGTTTTTTACCAAACAGGCGCATGTGATAGGAACAAAACTCCTATCACAGTTTAGTACTGCTTCCCGTAACAGAGCCACGTAAACTCATCATTATCTGTTACAATTGATATAACCATCACTGACATTCAAATCTATATATACCATATGAAATTATATCATGTATTCATTCCAGATCCGAACCGTAACTCACCCTCAACCTATGCTCCAACCCGTTACAACAATTACATTGTGTCAGTATTTTCCACCTTAGTGTTTGTGGATTTGCATGAACACCGGGTGTATTTCATAAGTGATACCTGGGACTATCATCTACCATGGATGCAACTGTAAAAGGTTACCACACCAAGACGCAGAGAATCTCAATGCTTAACTTTTTTTGGCTTAGATTTGCGAGTGCAGTTCTGTTTAGAAGGGTGCTCGACCTGCCATGGCTGTAAACACCTTTTTGTTGATGATGCCCTACCAAGATACAGGTCGCTTGCACCCTTTATGATCCGCCAATTTATTATGATGGGAAAACAATCAACGTGCATAAGCATTAATCTCTTCGTCGCCTGTGATTGTGAAACAGTGAATGGTAATGAAACACTGACAGTTTTATTTTCACAGAATGCATCATCAGTGACTTACCGTAGCATTTCAACTAAAAACACCATTTTCACTAACACATTTAACCATTAAACTAAGTCCATTGTTTGTAAACACCAAACGATTGTGTTACGTGTGGTCGTTCTTTATTAATGCTATAGTCAATTGTCATACAATAAACATAAAAAGTTGTAGTAACTGCATTATTATATTTTATGGGTGCCACATAATCTTTCTACCTTAGTGTTTAACTTTTTGGCTCAGATTTGTGGGTGCAGTTTCGACTAAAAGGGTGTTCGACCCGCCATGGCTGCAAACACCTTTTTTGTTGATGTTGCCCTACTAAGATACTGGTCGTTTTCACCCGTTATGACCCACCAATTTATTATGGCGGGAAAACAGTCAACCCACATAAGTAATAGTGTCTTCATCGCCTATGATTGTGAGACACTGAACAATAAGCAAACAATATTGTACTGGCCCAGACTGGCAAAGAACCAAACAAAGGGAATGTCATCTGAACATCTCTCGGTTCATTAGGGGCCTAGGTGGTCATCACAATCTGTTTTTAACTACTGTCATGATTAGCAATCGAACCGCTTATGCGCGTTCTTATTCTTGAGTAGCTTATCCGCATGTAGAGCATCTCACCTGATGTTTTAGACGTTGATAAGCTGCTCAAGAATCGGTACACATCATAAAGCAGTTGACTACTACACTAAAATTTTCAAACCAGTAATGGCGTAGGCGTTCACAAAGAAATATGGGAAACCAAAGAGGTGGTGGCGAGAAAAGAATTTGCACCAAATTACTTGTCACAACATTCTCTTCGGTTACAAATCCTTCTTTGTTAAAGCACACTCTACCACTCATCATGTTCATATAGGTAGTTGCATTAGCAGTTTAAACGAACGCAACGCGAAAACATAAAAAAATCAAATACATCTAAGGCTCAGATGCGTGTTATTATTACCTTATTTTGTATATTGTAAAGGGAAGGTAAAATATCGATGCTCGCAAGGAATGATCGATTGGCTCATATAAGAGCTTGAGTATCTGAGAAAGGGTAAGTCTGCCATGGTTGCATACCTAATAGGTTGCCTAGCCAAGTTATGGAATTTCACACTTTCTACTGAAAATGCTCATATTCATCATCGCCTCATCAAGGTAGCATGCAATTAGTGAGACATCAGATGTAAACAATGGTTACCAAGCACAATGTAACATCCGATTATACGATAAGGGTTTTATCACTCTCACATCTGTGAATTAGAAGCCATTTTCTATATTTAAGCACGTGTGACAGTGGTAAATCCCTATCATACTCCAAAGATCATTTCTGAGTTTAAGTAATCAGTAAACACCAAAAAAGATCTAATTTCACTCTCTAAATCATTGTTGTTGGCCGATCATTTGAACGTAGAGCTAGTCAATAGAGATGGAAACTTAAACGTAATGGCTCAGATTTGCAAGTGCAAATCCAAATAAAAAGGTATTCGACACGCCATGGTTGCAAACACCACTTTGTTGGTGCTACCCTGCCAAGATACGTAACGTTTTGACACATCATTATCAATAATGAACGCACAAATGTCATAGTATCATCATTGCCAGTAATTCACAAACATAAGAAGCTAACCTTGGATAAACAGAGCAAGCGTAAGCCAAAATAGCCAAAGATGTTCAAAACACTAATCAAGCAAGTATCAGAACAACACATCATAAGCAGAAGCATGACACGTCTGTCAAAATCCGATAGAAGCTATGAAGGCTTTGCAACCTTCTTCAACGACATGGATGCAAACAGGAACCCGGTCATGCTACCCCACTAGGATATAGTTCATTTTTCACATGTGGAAAACAACACATCATAAGCAAACGCATCACGCATCTCTTAAAATCCTGAATATTCACAATTCACTGTAGCACTAATAAAATACTCGCAAAATGTAATTGCAAGAACGAGTTAGAGCATAGTCGAGAGGTGGTATGAGAAGGTATTAGAGAGACGATAAACATACGGGTTTGCAACCTGGTTAGGTAAAAAAAACATAATGGCCTGGGTACATGGGCCGATGCGCCACATACTCTAGGAAGTTATTCGAGAATCAAGAAATATGACGAATCAAACGCCTTTTGTTACCGACTTGGGTTGCATACCCAGCTTATGTTTATCATCTCTGTCATACAACCTCTATTAATTGTAGTTCGAAACCATGCCATATAACAAAAAATCAATTTTGGCTCAGATTTGTGAGTCTGGAACCTTATAAAAGGGCACCCTGCCTGCCGTGGCTGCAAACACGATATAGTGATGCCTCGCCAACATACGACCGGGTGGCACCTAACATGGTCCAGCAACGCATCGCCGTTGCAAAAGCATTATCATCATCGCCTACAATAAAATTAAAATAACTTGATATGTAGCACATACTCTTAACCGTAATTTCCAGAAGTCAATCCTATTTAAACATATCGCAACCACGGCAGCAAGCTCACCAAGCTTGTCACGCCAAACAACATAATCATATAAACACTTTTACGTACCATTTGGGCTTTGATTTTTTTTTGCTTAAACATACGCACAAAATATAACCAAAGGATAAAAGGCTACTCGAACCGTCATGGCTACAAACACCACCTTCTTGGTGCTGCCACACCAAGATACAAGCCATTTTCACCCATGACGCGCCATCCCATATTCATTTTGTTACTGACCCCGGGTCACCTCTACCATTGCAATTTCGAACTATGGCATATGACAAAAAAAATCAAGTTTGGCTCAGATTTGCGAGTCTAGAACCGGATAAAGGGGCATCCGACCCACCGCGGTTGCAAACACAATATAGTGATGCCCCGCCAACATACGGATGGGTGGCACCCAACACGGTCCAACAACTCATCGTAGTTTCAAAATCATAAATGCACAAAGCAATAATATCATGATCGCCCACAATAAAGTTAAAATAACTTCATAGGCAACACGTATTCAAACGCGCAAGCCATAGGCAACCATAAGTTCAGAATAAGCATAAAAAACACAATATAAGCATCAACAAAGTGCAAGACGATTAACATACATGTGTGTAATATGGGTCTGTAAAAAACGTATGAGCCCACATCCATGCAGTCATCAAAATATTCACAAAACCCCAAAAACCAAAAATGCAATCAAACAAAATTATTATAATCCACTAAAACTTACCATAACAAACATAAACCAAACATCAAAAACCAATATGAGCCTACATCTACTGAAACAAAATGTCATAAACATAATTCAACAATAACAACAATAACACAAACGATACTAAATCACAAACCTAAACACATGCTTTCTTCCTCTTTAGTTCAGATGTGTGATAACAAAAGACACCGAATACACCTAAACTAAGAGCATATATACCTCTAGTCCTAGATATCAGTTATTGTAAAAAATAAACAAATACCAGACATCAAAGAAAGCAAACACATGCTTTCTTCATGTTTAACTCAGATGTGTGATAACCAAAGAGACCAAACACAACCGTAGTCCTAGATATGACTTATTGAATGCACCTGGTCTCCATGCAAGAACACAAACACTCAAGTAAAAAGGTTAAGTGAAAATATATGGCACTTACGAAATATAATAATGTAATTACTGTAGCTTATATTGTTCATTGTCTCACAATTCGTTGTAGCACTAATAAAATAATCTCAAAATGTTATTGCTGGAACGAGTGGGATCATAATCGGAGGGTGAGTAACGTTTGGATCTGGAAAGGAGGTGGTATGAGGTGTGAGAGAGACAATAAGACGATAAACATACGAGTATGCAACCTAGATAGGTAAAAAAACGTATTGGACCAGGTACATGGGTCGGTGCGCTGGTATTTGTATGTTTTTTACAATTGTGATGTTTTTTTTGGGGCAATTACATCTATATCATTACTAAAGTTCAATATTATATCAATGTCCTTCTCACTTTTGTAATTACGTTAATATCTTTCCCAAACTTTGGTAATTACATCGATATTCTTCTCACTTTTGTAATTACATTAATATCCTTCTCAAACTTTTAAATTCTCATGTATATCCAAAAATCAACATGTTCTTTCATCCATCGAAGCCAAAAAATATATATGTAAAATATAATTATGATCGATAAAAGAGATAAATAAAAGATATATAATAGTTTCAAAATTAAAAATAATTATAATTATGATTTAATTGATTTTTAAATATATATGAGAATTTAAAAGTTTGTGAAAGATATTGATTTAATTACAAAAGTTTAGAAAGGATATTGATGTAATTACAAAACTGAGAATGATATTTATGTAATATTAATCTTCAAAAATGATATACATGTAATTATCTCTTATATTAATTACTTGTCATAATTTAGCACAAACGTAGGGGTACGTTATACATACCCCCTTTAAAAAGCCATTCGTACCCCTTTTGTTTTTTCGGTTTTTTTTATCTTTTTAAATTTTTTTATTTTTATAATTTTGTTTATATTATAAAACTGTGAAACTAAAAGTGTGGAATAAAAATTATAAAGTTTAACGAGTCAAAAGTATGAAGCTGGCAAAAAATACGGAACATAAACTGATAAAAGACTGTGTTCTACTGTAAACAAGAGGACAAAAAGAATCTTCAGTACTTTTTCAGTACTTTCTCGTAGGCCAGAAGATACCAATAGTAACACCCGTGAACATATCCAAAGTTATATATCATGGCTCCTAAAAGAATATTCAACTACTGATAAAATAATAAAATAATAAAATAGCTCTTACTCTATTGAGAATAAATAAATAAAACGTAGTGGTTTACTTTCTACATAGTATTTTTTACTGTTATCTCGGCGCTACATAATCTTGCTTCTTTTTCACTCACTTATCGCTCACAGTAAATCTCACACATCATATACTTCTACTCGATACATAAATAGTATATAAAAAGACACACACGTCGCTCATAATAACAACAGCACACCTTCGTCTAGCCATCATCTTTAGCTTACGCCAACAAAAACTACTCATCGCTCGTAAGAGATCGAATACCTCTTCTAACACAGCTAGACGTGAGCAGAAAAACCGATTCCGGAACCCGACCCGGTATTGAAACCGAAAACCGAACCGGTCAACCCCGGTTTTGACCTGAACCGGTTCCGGTTCTTGGCCAAACCGGCGATTTGGAACCGGTTTAGGTTTTTCGAGTATCTATCGGTTCGTAGACCGGTTTTGGAACCGGTTCCAGATATTTTTTTTCAAAATTCGAATATTGCTTTTATAACGTGAGGCCCCCCGTAAAGGAGCGTTTTTCTAACTTTTTGGATGTAGTGTTAGTTGTTTTGCTATTTTATTTGATTATAAATTGAAGGGTTGTATTTGTGTTTCAATCACAACTTACAACTTACAATCCTAAGCAAAAAAAAACTCTCCAAATCAAAACCGAATTTCTTTCAATTAGCAATGGCAAGTCAATCCGCCTCAACTACCCCCAGTGCCGGTTCATCAAGTGCACCGACGGTTGTTCAAATCCTACCACCCAATCGAAACCTCCAGATTTGGAAAGACTTTCACCTTTGCCAAATGTCCGACAACACGAAAAAAGCTCAATGTATGCATTGCTTTTATTTCTTTTCGAAAGATTCCAACTCGACGTTGAAGCATCATATCTTGCATCCGCATTGTGAAGCACTCGACGTTGAAGCATCATGCAACGAAAAATTTATCGGGGGCTTACTACCCAACATCTTCATTGGTACTTCAACAGATTGTCTTCATGACTATCAAATTAAGCGAATATGAACTTGAGGGGGGTATATTTGCAACTAGGGTTTAACCAATGAAGGACAAACTTAAGAAATATTTTGAAAGAATGCCACCGATAATTACTTGTTCAGCCGCTTTAAATTCATGTTTTAATGTACGCGGGGTAGAGTTTCTTATCGAGTCGATAAGTACGGATTTGGAGTTTTTTGACAATAGTTATGCAACTAAGGCAAAAAAATGGTTCACAGACTCTTTAGAAGGTTTGTATAATATTTATTATACAAAATATGGTAACTCACCAACAACCGAATCAAGTAGTGGGGGTGGGGCTTCTTCATCGAGGGCGAGTGGCGGGAATCAAATGACCTGGTTGCTAAACCGGTTAAAAGAACATAAAAACAAAAAGGTAAGGAGTGATATTTCATTGTCCTCCGAATATAAGTGATATGTTCATTCAGATTTTGTTACACATCTTCAAACAACGGAGTTTGCAACTTTTGATGTCTTGGGTTTTTTAAAGGCAAAGGAAATAATGTTTCCCGTTCTATCCCGCATGACCATCGATATACTAAGTTTCCAAGCTACTTTGGTAGCTTCTGAATCCGCATTTTCAACAAGTGAGAGGGTGTTGTCAATCCGACGTACAAGACTCACTCCGGCGTCCTTAGAGATGTGTATGTGCTTAAAAGATCACTTGGACGCTCAAGAGCGTAAACAAGACAAATCCACTCTTGAAACCCCCGTAGACTTTGAAGAAGAGATCTAGGATGCCGAGGTGCAAGAAAATGAAGTCATTCCGCTATCCGATGAAGAAATTGCACTTGATGCTGCTAGCAGCGAAGGTTCTATGTCCAGACCTGGTTCGAGAGGAGAAGAGGCTGTTGATTATGGTTATGATGTCTATCATGATGATTACTAATTGTCGATTATGATGCTGTATTTTCAATTCTGATGTATTATGTTGTATTTTCCTTTCTGATGTATTTCGTTTCCTATGTATTAGGTTTTCTATTAAATAAAAGTTGAAGTTTTCAGTTTATTGCGTATAAATCCACGAAAAACGAAACACAAAAAAACGACATGCTAACCACTAATGAACTGGTTCTAAACCGGTCCAACCGGTTTGACTTTTTGACCCCCTAAAACTGGTTCCAAACCGGTTTCGGTTTCACCCAAACCGGTTCCAATGTGTTCCTTGACTGAAACAAGTTCCTGTTGACTGAAACCGAACCGAAACTAGTTAACCGGTTTGCGCACGTCTAAACACATCTAACGTGTGACAAGGCCCGATGCACTGCATGTAAGCTTTTTTACATTCATTTTACCATTTACATCATGTGAAGGCAAAAATAATACATAAGGGGATGAATGTAACTAGACATAGTACGGTAATTGAGATTTAAGAACCTTTACCCTACATATATGTGACACAAAAATTGAACACTTGATTAAGATGAAAAGCAAAAGCATGTTAGAATTATCTGGACCCACAATAAGTTATGTACAAAACAACCCTTAGATTGGACCAACGTGCCCACAAACATGACTCGCGTCACCATTTTAGTCTAAGATTTGGTTTGGATTTAAGTGAAAACAAAGATGTTCAAGCTATGTTGGTTTTGGTTCTTTAAATTTTGGCTTGACATAAATTCTATTTAGTTCACTTGAAGTGCTTCACACGTGAAGGCAATGATGGCCGAAGTCTTTGGTGCGCGAAGGATAGAAAATGTACTTGAGTAGGTGGTCTGCACGACCTAACGAAATGCATCTTTAATATTTTTTTTGTTTGTGATGTTTGTGTAAGGTATATTATGAGTATTCTTATGTGTTTGGTTAGGCGGTGACCTGAACGACTCTAAAAGTGGTGGTAAGGTGATGTTTTGAAAAGCTGATATGATGTTGAGGTCAAGGTGGTCGTCAAATGACCCTTACTCTCAGCCTAATGGGAGCAAATAGCTTGTGACAGATGGCTCTTAGTGGGTACTGATCACCACTGAAGATGGTTAGGTTCATGTTCTATGAGATCGTGCTCCTAACATCGAGCAAAAATATGAAGCATTTTTTTCTTGTTTAAAAAGGTAGTGGTTGGTATCTTTTTTTTTGAACGGCTGATAATATATTGAAAAAAAGAGTCTAGCAAGGAGCTAGAAACTTAAAAGTACATATGAATTACAAAAAATAAAAGCATAACGATGCAACCCGGGACTATAACTGCGAGGGAAACTAAAGGGATGAAAAAACGTTTGAAACAGAGGCCGAACATTCGGTTTTCACTCCGCCAAAAGAAAAACCCCCCACCACGGAGGCCGAGCCACTGGTTTTCACTCCGAGGTGGT
>BQNB010117987.1:0-20300 GCA_026074375.1 Tanacetum coccineum
ATTAGTTCTAAATCTTAGTTAAAATATTGGTCAAAGTCCTTTAAATTTTTTTGAGTAAACTGTCTAAGTAAGTCTAGTTGTTTTTCAGCTTATTTTATTTGCTTATTTTTAGTCCTTGGTGCTTATTGAGTCTAGGTTTAGGTCTGTTTCTAGCTTATTGGTCTTTAGTTAGCTTATTGGTCTTTTTAGTGCTTATTAAGTCCAATTTACTTTACTAAATCAAATAGTCTTAACTTGCCAAACTGTCATTTTTGATTGATTTTTTTCTAGCTTTTAAATAAGTTCTGGCCTTAAGTCTTTTATTAAAGTTGCTTATTCTTGCTCAAACTTTAGCTTTTTCAAAAAGAAAAATAAAAAAAAGACGCTCTAACCAACTGCCCTTGGGTCTTTTTCATTCATACTCTTGTTACTTGTATTACTTATACTTGTTTAGTTTTGAGCTTATTTAGCTTATTGAATTTTAGCAGCTTATTGGTAATAGCTTTTTGATTCATTTTTCTTTGTAAACCTCAGAAATAGGATCTAGTATTTTTATAAATTTTCTCAAATTTTTAGGATTAAGTTTAGTATTTTTAGTTTAATTTTTAGTCTTATTTAGTTTTAAAAATAGTTTTAATTAGTTTAAAATTTTATAAAAAAATATTTTCTGTTATTAAAAATTAGTTTAATACATTTTAGTTTAAGAAATTTGCATTTTGAGTTTTAAGAGTTTTATTTTGTCATTTTTAGTTAATTAGTTAGTTAATATTAGTTAAATTTTAATTGTTTTAAATGTCGTTAGAATTTTAAATTGCCTTTATTCCTAGATTAGCGTGCCTTTATGTGCTTTCCCTTTGCGTTATTAGATTTAGAATCCAAAATCCAAAATTTTGATTATTCAAGCACCCGATCACGAACCGAAACAAGATTTTCAATATTCACGCTTCGTTGGGAAAACGACTCGGGAACGATTTGAACTTTATCCTTTCCTAAGGGTAATTTTCTCATCAATACTTTCCGAAAATATATTTTATTAGTGATTAGCTTATTACTCTTTCACAAGAGTAATTTGCCGATTTGCTTTTTATATTATATATATATGCTATAATACGCAGAATCAATTTTTTGCGCCGCTGCCGGGGAATTGTGAAACGATTATCACTTTGAAGTTTAAAGATTAGTGCATTGAAGACCCTTCCCCGTGAAGTTATCATTTTTTGTGAATATATATTTTACATTTCTTTATTATTTTTCATTTTCTTTTATATAAACTATAAAATACAAAAATATTTTATTTTTCTCGATTTATTTTTGTGGATTTATTTTCTATTATTTTATATTATTTTGTTTTCATCGAATTTAATTGTTGAATCTTCCACGATTCCGAGGCGACGAAATCGTAGACTTTCCAAGCAAATAGTCAAACCCGAGCTTCGAACTATTGAAGAGACTCCCATTGATACTATGGCGGATACGCGCACTATGTCGGAGTTACTCCAATCACCCACCGAGGGTTACGGAGATGCAATTGTTATTCACGCTATACTTGCCAAAAATTTTGAGTTAAAAGTCGGGTTACTTACGCTAGTAACTTCGAGTCAATTTCATGATTTTGAGAAGGACGATCCCCATTCTCATATTCGTTGGTTTAACAAGATCACTTCTATGCTTAAGTACAAGAATGTTCCACATGAAGCTATCAAATTGATGCTTTTCCCATTTTCTCTTGAGGGGGCAGCCCGGATTTGGCTTGAAAAAGAACCCCCTCGTTCTATCTATACATAGGAAGATCTCATTTGTAAGTTTGTGAATTATTTCTTTCCTCCTTCAAAGACTACGAATCTCAAGAATGACATCACAAATTTTCAGTAGAGGTTTGATGAAACGTTTAGTGTGTCATGGGATCGTTTTAAAAATCTCCTCCGTAAATGCCCACACCACGGTTTTTTGAAATTGCATCAAATCAACACATTTTACAATGTGTTGAGGCAATCCGATCAAGATTCTCTAAATGCAGCCGCCAGTGGTAATCTTTTGAATCATACTCCTCGAGATGCTTTAACTATTATTGAGAATAAGTTGAAAGTTCGCACTTCAAGAAATAAACCGGTTGTTTCAAAAGTGAGTGCTACTACTTCTTCTACTCTCGCTTATCTACCAGAGATTACCACTCTTACTAATGCCGTTAAGGCTATGCTTCTTAGAACAAGACTCCTTCACCAGCTTACGTTAAAGCCGTGGAAGAAACTTGCGTTATTTGTGGTGGTCCACATCCTTACTATGAGTGTCTTACCACCGATGGCAACACTTTCAATGCTTCTGCAGCCCAGGGACCTACAATCAAGGAAGTCACGGATACTATCCTCGGAGAGAGACTAATTATCGTGCTAGTAATCAAATGAGACTACCCGGTTTTCCTCAACCGAATATGCAGAACAATCAGAACCGGTATAATTAGAATCAAGGATACAATCAGAATCGACGAAATAACTTCAATCAAGGAAATCAAAATTATCAAGCTCCGTTTAATCAAACATAAGTTGGACCTTCGAATGATTTCTCGAACTACATGAAGACTAATGATGCTAATATGAGAGCTATGCAAAATCAAATAAGTACTATGAAGAAAGAATTGAAGAATGAATTCTAGACTACAATGATGAATTAGAACAATGAGCTAAAGAACATGATGAGCAATGAGCTTAAGAACATGATGAGCAGTTTTGTTCAAATGTATAGTCCCTCGGGTTCAGGATCACTTCCTAGTAATACCATTGCTAACCTGAGTGGTGACTTGAAAGCCATTACTACCCGAAGTGGTGTTTCTTATGATGGACCTACGATTCCACCTACTTCTTCTCCTCTTCCGAAGGAAGTGGAACGTGAACCATAGGCGATAAAGGACAAGGTGCAAACTACAAGTTCAGAAAGTACCACACACGTCCAACCTCTGGTTGTCCGAGTTCCTATTCCAGAGCCCGATATTGCTCCAAAGCCTAATCCTAAACCTTCGATTCCTTATCCTTCAATGATTAACGACCAAAAGCTTTGAGAGAAAGCTAATAATCAAATGTTGAAGTTCCTTCAAATCTTTCAAAGATTACATTTCAACATTAGCTTTGCGGATGCTCTTCTTCACATACCTAAGTTCACTTTTACATTTAAGAGTCTCCGTAGTAATAAGGAGAAATTATTCGAATTGGAAAATACTTCTCTGACCGAGAATTGCTTAGCGGTCCTCCTCAAGAAGCTTCTCAAAAAGCTTGGAGACCCTGGGAAATTTCTCATTCCATGTGACTTTCAAGAGCTTAAGAAATGCATGGCATTAGCCGATTTAGGTGCCAGCATCAACCTCATTCCACTCTCTGTATAGAAAAGCTTGATGCTTCCTGAACTTGTTCCTACTCGTATGACCCTCGAGCTTGCTAACCGTTCTATTGCTTATCCAGCCGGTATAGCCGAGGATGTCTTCGTACAAGCAGGAAAGTTTACATTCCTGGCTGACTTCGTTGTCGTCGACTACGATGTCGATCCTTGCGTTCCCCTTATTTTAGGGAGACCCTTCTTGAGGACGGCTCGTGCTCTAGTCGATGTCTGCGGAGAAGAGCTTATTTTAAGAGATAGGGATGAAATTTTGATCTTTCATGCTGATAGCACTACAAAACATCCTCAAAAGCCTATAAATGAGTCAATCAATATGATTAATTTGATTGATATCACATACGAGGATCGTTTTGAAGAAGAGTTAAAAATTAAGAAATCAAATCATCCGATTAGTGGCAGTACCACTTCTCTTTCTGATTCTTCTCCTAGTCTCATACCTTTTGAGACTAGTGATTCTCTTCTCGAGGAGTTCGCCGATGAACTTGCTCTTCTTGACCAATTTCCACCAGGAAATAAGGATGATAATTTTGATTCTGAAGCCGATCTTAGAGAAATTGAATATTCGCTGAACCAAGATCCGTCGACAGATTATTCGCTTAAGGTTGATATTGATAGTATTGATCCCGTTCTTAAGAGGTTCACCGATGAACCTGCTCTCGTTTACTCATCTCCACCGGGAGATGACGATGATGATCTTTTTTACTTTAATACCGATAACAAGGAATGGAAAAAGTTTTTGTATGGTGATCCATTGAATAACTTTGATTTAAAAATTGAGAAAAATAAAGATTTAAAAATGGAGTGCTTAATTGATAATATGGATGATAAGTTTTCTCTCTGTCTTTGACTCGACTCTTCCTGAGGAGACAACTGAGGTATCTAAGATTGCTACTTTACCTTCATTTCTCTTCAGAAATGAGGACAAGGTGTTCAATCCGGGCATACTCAGTTTGGGGAAAACTCAGATTTTCTATGATAATTCAAAAGATAAGGATTTAAAAGTGAATTCCTTCACTGAGGCACTTTTAATTCTTGAGGAAAACAACTTTCCATCTCACTCTTCTAGTCGTTTTTCTGATCATGAACTCCTTTTCTTCTTGGAGTATACCATGAATGAGACTTTATTATCATTTTTATCCGAAAATGATGAAAAAGATTTCAATCCTGGTATACTCATCTCTAATAGAATTTATTCTATTAATCTAGATTTATCTCATCGGGGTGGAACTTTCATATGTTTTAATGTTCATTTTAACATTCTGAATGAAAATCCGATGGAGATTTTTCTCTCCACCTGTTTTTGCCCTAATATTACTATGATATAGGGCAAGTCAAGCTAGTGACTCGGTTAACAAAAACAAGCACTTCTTGGGAGGCAACCCGTGTTTCTATTTTCTTTTTGTATTTTCTAATAAGTGTGACATGAGGAAGCTCGCCTATTCCTTTTTCGTGTTTCGTGGCTTGTGTTTTATGTTCAGGATTGCCCCGGATTATGAAGACTCTCGTGCTCGTGGTTTTGTCCATTGTTCACTCGAGTTTCAATCCTTATCATGATTATATATGGGAATCCGATATCCTAGATCTTATTGACTAACGTTAGTCTATTAGCATAATTAATAAACGGCTTTAGATTTACGTAGGGACCCCTTTATATTAGGATTATGCATTGAGTTTAGTATGGGGAGAGGCAACCCCACGTTGAGGACAATGTTTAGTTCTAGTATGAGGGGGGTATCTATCGATTTGATCTTACTTGCATTTGCTTTGTCTTCACGTAACCCCGTTTTGCCACTAAAAATACCAAAATATGTGATTTTATGCCAAAAAAAATTAAAAAAATTTCAAAAATAAAATAAGTGTTTTGACACAAAATTTTGACTTTCCGATGGTGAGAACAAGAATAAATTTTGACTTGATCGAGCATGTTGTGCTCTAAGCTTGCCCCTTAACCTATATAAATTAAAGCTTTTGCTAGTCTTTTATACAAGAATCTTTAAAACGCGAATTCTAGCTTGAAAAAGCCAAGAGTTTCCAAGTTTCCATAATAGACTTTTAATATGCAAAGTTTGATTTTATTAGACTAAGCATTCACGGATCTTTTTATTAAAGATTTTAAATTTGCGAAGAACGAAAAAATGATAGAATTGAATATAATTAGATGCTAAGCGTGGAGAAGTTGGATCTCTTTAGAGCTCATAGAGGTTAATTGTGGTTTTTTGCTCCCACCAGCTTAATAAACGCTATATAATCTTAGTTTAAATCCCTTCGTAGAGATTCCTTCTGGTGAAAGTAAGGTACACATCGAGGTTTTGTTAGTGTTGTGGGGAAATAAGCTATTGGGTCTTGTCGGTTAGGACGCCTGATGTCTCGGTAGTTAAAAGACCACAGGACTTGAAATTTGGCTATAATAATAACAATAATAATAATAATAAAGCCAAATTTCGACTCCGGGGTTATCTAAATAAAGCCTCCGTCTCTGGACTCGTAGTTGAGTTGTTTCGGATGAAATAAAAAGGATAACCCCTAAATCATGCGAAATTAGAACCTTAATGTGGACTTTATTCTCACCATATCGTCTCTTTAGGAAAGGATTTCAAACTAATTATGGTCTAAACCGGGTTTACTTTATGATAATAAGGCCATAATTTACTTGTCGCCAATAATAATAATAAAAATCTTTAGAGGAGTTAGGAATAAGGGAGCGAAAAGTAGCTATGCGTACACAATTAGTATTTATGAGTAGTGTTAGCATCTTAGCTTGTATTTAACAATGATTTCGTTTTTAAGCTTGGTTTGGGGCGGGTGAAAAATCGAGGACGATGAATTTATCCTTTTAGTGTTTCTTGTTCCGTGATCCTTAAAAGTTATGATATGTATGAATGATAATAATAAATGCATAAAAATGGTAAAACGGGGATTTCGTGAAATATATATATATATATATATATATATATATATATATATATATATACATACATACATATATATGTACATTATGTATAACAGGAGGCATTTGACTAATTTTTGCCATGTCATAATTCCATGTCATCTTGGTTGCCATGTCATTAACTTTTTATTTATTTTTTTACATAATTTTAAAGTTAAATTTATTTTTTTTGTATAATTTTGGACAATAATGATTAATAATTTCGGATTTGTATTAATACCATAACAAGATATATATAAATATGGAAGTAAATCCCACTTTATATACAACTTTTAAAGATAAATTTAGAATTTTTAAATTTTTTATATCAATCCTAAATCAATACCAAATAAACTTTTTAAAGTTTAACCTAATTCCTCTCTATATTTCGGATTTTTGAATGCTTTAATAAGTTTTTTTTTAAATTAATTATGTTTATTAAAAAACCTAATTCCTCTTTATATTTCGGATTTTTGAATGCTTTAATAAGTTTTTTTTTAAATTAATTATGTTTATTAAAAACATGTCTATTGGAAGATTCGAACCAAAGCCATTTGTGGCATTATCAAACATTCTAACCACTTGAGCTAGATAGTTTTTTGAAATATATCTTTCAAATTAAGCTATATAAGGGCATGTTTACATTTATATATCCGAATTTTTATTTTAAAAATTATATATATATTTTTGATATAGTTTTTAGAACAAAAACCATTTGTGGCATTGTCAAATATTCTAACCACTTGAGCTAGATAGTTTTTTGAAATATAACTTTCAAATTAAGCTATATAAGGGCATGTTTACATTTATATATCCACATTTTTGTTTTAAAAATTATAGATACATTTTTGATATAGTTTTTGGATTAGTCTTATTAAAATTTTGTTTTTAATACAATGAAGTGGATATTATATTTATATATATTTTTATATTTAATTATATATATATATAGTTAATATATTATTATTATAGTATATATATATTTTTGATATAGTTTTTAGATTAGTCTTATTAAAATTCGTATTAATACCATAACAAAATATATTTAAATATGGAAGTAAATCTCACTTTATATACAACTTTTAAAGATAAATTTGGAATTTTTTAAAATTTTATATCAATCCCAAATCAATACCAAATCAACTCTCTAAAGTTTAACTTAATTCCTCTCTATATATACCGTAGAATATTATGATGTAGAACATACTTTCAATTACAAAAGAATCGATCTACAACAAACTTATATCAAGATGCAACCACTTAAGCAATCACAAAGGCTTTCAAAATCCAACCAAGATAAGAATTCTGGAGTATCTGTTTCGAACATCGAATCTCCCTCAACAGGTTTTTTTAGTTAAATATTATGTACATATTATTTACAAGAATGTTATGAAACCTAAATTTATTTATGAATATACAGGAGGCCAATCTGAGCAAGAGAAAAACAAAAAAAAACTAGCAGTTCCTCATCAGGTAAAAGTCTTTAATTATCTTCATAACATGGCTTGGTGATTAAGTTTCACTTACTTTGGTACCAACATTCATACATAACATATTATGATTTTAAGTAATTAAAAAACCTGTTAACTATGCTACGTTTTTTACAGCTAAGTCGATGGAACAAACCAAGAAATCAAAACTCTCTTATGCCCTGGTATGTTTATAAATGTTTACAATACATGGTATTGATCACAGCATGTTATAATTAGTATTCCAATAACAACAATAACTATGATCTGATTATCAAACACCAAATCATACAAATTAACTTACTTTTAAAGAACATATATATTAAATACCAACATAATATATCTAACTTGATTTACTATGATACATAAAATAGGATTAAAAAATAATAACTTCTGCAATCGATCAAAAAAATTAAATAATATATATATTTAATGAAATGACAAGTGCGATTGTCAAAAAAAAAAAAACTTACCCACTTCCGATCAAATGAATAGACCACATCCAAACAAACTATGTGAAATATAGTGGATGAGACAAAGTGAGTAAATTTAATATTAAAATATGTTAATTACTCAGTTATAAAGAAAACAAATGATAATGAAAATATAGCTATAGATATAGGCACTCAAGTGTTTTTGCATGGCTAATGGCTAATATTTTTAGACTTACATGATTATAAAAAGTGTAAGGCGCGTGGCGGCATGGCTAAGTTTTCCGTCTTTACAAGCCATGGCGACTTATGGTTTAGCGTAACTTAAAACGGCACAAAATATAAAAATACTTATAAACTTATATATTTAAATCATATTACAAATATATTGAGTTTATAAAAAATGTCATACATAAGAAATAAAGTCCAACAACGTAATTTAAAATACGTTGACGGGAACCATTGATAACCGATTTGAACAAGGTTATTTACTTACTGTGGATTTGGGGAACGAAAACCAAAAGGGTTTTATATATCATCAGCCATCCGATCTTCTGCGGCTTCTCATGGGACCAAGAACTATTAAATAATATGTTTACTATTGTATTTTGAATTTAATTTGATAATATATTTTTATATTTATCTATTATATATATATTTATTTTTATGTATATATATATATATATATAAACATATCATATTAGGGGAATAACTATGATTGGATTTAATAGGAGTTGCCACATAGTTGATGACTCAATGATGACATGGAAGACAACCGATGACATGGCACACAAATGATTTGATATCTTTTTATTTTTCAAAAATATATTTAAGGAACTTTTGTATTTATCATAAATATAGAGAATATCCTACTGTATTAATAAATAAGTTCATACATATCCTAATCTATTCATATTTATTTTATGTAATTTTATACAAGTTAGACTCTAAATATAGAAAATATCATAAATATACAGCATTCAAAAGTAGCATTGTATATTTTATATGTAATTAAATTTTATATAGTGAAGATATACTCTAATTTACTTTAATAATTACAATTGTGTTTTTACTTATAAAAAAACAATTAATAATTTAGTTATAAATAAGTTACATAAAGTTATGGATATTTGATATCTTTTGATTTTTCAAAAATATATTTAAGGAACTTTTGTATTTATCATAAATATAGAGAATATTCTACTGTATTCATAAATAAGTTCATACATATCCTAATCTATTAATATTTATTTTATGTATTTTTAAACAAGTTAGACTCTAAATATAGAATATATCATAAATATACAACCTTCAAAAGTCTATTGTATATTTTATATGTAATTTGGTCTATATATAGTGAAGATATACTCTAAGTTTATGAATGTACTCCATAATTATATACATGTCGACATTGATCTTTTGAGATAAATTTTGAAAAGATTTTAATATTTCTTTCCACTTAGATCTTACTCATTCAAAAGAAACGTAAATATATTATATATATATATATATATATAATACTATATATATATATATATTATATATATATCTATATATGCATTATTCATTCAAATCCCTACATTGTCTTCATCACACAAACCCAATATCATTCATAATTTTGAAGGAATCAGTAGTTAGCAGTTTAACAGTTTAAATCGTAATGAAGATCCTATGAACACTGTAAAAAAAAGGTATGTATCTTCTTTTTCCAACCTAATTGCAATTATGGTTCGTCTTTTTTTTACAAAAGTCTATTGTATATTTTATATGTAATTAAGTCTATATATAGTGAAGATATACTCTAAATTTATGAATGTACTCTATAATTATACACATGTTGAAATGGATCTTTTGAGAAAAATTTAGAAAAGATTTTATATATATCTTTCTCACTTATATCTTCTCATCTCAAAAGAAACGTATATATATCATATATATGCAATATTCATTAAATCCTATATAGTCTTCATCACCACAAACCCTAATATCATTCATAATTATGCAGAATTAGTAGGAGTTTGAAGATCATAATGAAGATCCTAATGAAGCACGTAAATAAGGTATGTATCTTCTTCTCTAAACCTAATTGCAATTATGGTTCGATCTTTTTTTAGGTATGCACATGCTTGACTAGGCATTCAAGATCAGGACATTGTTAGATTGATGGCTCCCATATATATGAATGAGACAGGACACGCATAAGCTGATGGTGATGTACAATCTGATTCAGAGAAGATGAAGGTATGTTTTTATATCCATGTATTCAATTTTTTGTTTTGTAACTTCTTAGCTCTTTTGTATTAATGAAAATTATATACATGTATATATATATCATCAATTTTTTTAATATTATGACGTAGAAGCTAAGGGTAATGAAGAATTTATATAAATGTATTATTGTTAATGAGTATGGTTGTAATGGTAGCCTAGATGGTTATCTTGAAGACACAAATAAGAGATGTAACCTAACATGGGTACATCAGCTTATGATTTGGCATCAGGTCATATGTTATAACAGTGTACATGTTAGTTTCTTCTTAATATTAACCACACTACAATCATAATAACTTTTATTTAATATATTTTAATAAGATATATATCTTAACATTATTTTTGGTGAATTAATTTTTCACTTGTGGTTTAGATATCTACACCACTTCTGCGAGTCACCATATTTGATACAAATTTGGTTTTTTGAGACAATGTTTATTGGATACGTACCAATTGGACTCCACAATCGGAATAATTAGGCCAAACACACACACACACACACACACCTCTTATCAAAAAAAAAAATTCCAAAAGCAAACCCGCCTGTCGGGCGGGTTACATAACTAGTATATATATGTGTGTGTGTGTGTGTGTGTGTGTGTATATATATATATATATATATATGTGTGTGTGTGTGTGTGTGTGTGTGTGTATACACACACACACACACACACATATAGAGTTGAGATATATTGAGAAGGGGTCTTAAAATAAAAAGGCTAGGAAGCCACCAGATTGCGCCATGTGTCCCCTCATCAACCTCTCCTTTTTTTTAACTACAGGGGTATTTTTGACATTTTAACTTGTAGGGTATATAAAGTCTTATTTTCCACTTTATTTTTTCTATTCTCTCTTTCCGCCACTTTTTAATGTTTTTTTTTACGTTTCGTTCGTTTTTTTACGTTTTCGTCTGTTTTTTTTTGTATGTTTTCGTCATTTTTTTTACGTTTGGTCCGTTTTTTACGTTTTCGTCACTTTTTTATGTTTTGACAGTTTTTTACGTGTTCGTCTGATTTTTTACATTTTTGTCCGTTTTTTACGTTTTCGTCTTTTTTTTACGTTTTCGTCTGTTTTTTATGTATTCGTCTTTTTTACGTTTTCGTATGCTTTGTTACGTTTTCGTCCGTTTTTTTACGTTTTCTTTCGTTTTTAATGTTTTCGTCAGTTATTTTACGTTTCCGTCAGTTTTTTTACGTTTTCGTCTGTTATTTACTTTTTAGTTCGTTTTTTAACTTTTCGTCAGTTATTTTAGGTTTTCATCTAATTTTTACGTTTTCGTCTGTTTTTTTACGTTTTCGTCTGTTTTTTACGTTTTCGTCCGTTTTTAATGTTTTCGTCCGTTTTTTTACGTTTTCGTTAGTTTTTTTTTGGGCTAAAAAGGACGGGATTTAGAGTTTGTATGAATAAGGGTCGTGATTAGGAAGCTCAAGACACTCTCTTCTTCTGGATCCTTCTATCACATGCTATAAATAGATGGCAGTCACACATGGAGGTGTGGATCTGTTTTTAGTGTAGTTTTAGCTTAAATTTAGTGCTTATTGTAATTTTCTTAATGTAATTTCATTTCAATAGCTTGTAAACTCTTCATGATTAATAAAAGTTTAGTTTCCTTTTAAATTTTGTGTTGAATTTATGTTTTTACTTTTATGCAATTTAGTTTAAAATGTGTTTAGAAGTTACTTAATAAGCTCAATAAGCTCAATAAGCTCGAATTACTTTATAAGCTAGTACTTATTCAGTTAAGCTTTCTTATAGCTTAACTGAATAAGTTGTTTCACTAAAATTACCTCACGAAGTCTGTATAAGCTAAGTATGGATGATAAGCCAGAAATGGAAGGGCTTATAGGACTTTACCAGCTTATGTAAATAAGCTGGAGCTTGGAGATTGAGCTCTTAGAGCATTTTAAGTCCTTGTTTTGAGCAAAGGACAAGGTATGATCACTTTTACCTTTTTAGCTTAATTTCCTTTGTTGCTTATTAAACTGCTTATTTTGTGCTTAATATTGTTAAAACATGCTTATTATGTCTTATAGTAGCTTAATGTGTATAGTTTAGAATAGCTTGATTTGGGTTTTTTATGTAATCTGTCCATTTACGTCGTTAATGCTGTCGTTTAAAAGTTTTGATGCTGCTCATAGGTTTAGCGTACTTCTATAGTGCATATTTCTCTAAGGTTTTTGTTATTTGATGGTGTTATTCTTAAAATTAATGTGCTTTCATTAATTGAGGATTATTAAGGTTTGCTTTTAGCTTTTAATTAGACTATCTAGTTTTTAAGGAGTGTTTGGGTTAAGCAGCTTTAACCTGTCAAAATTATGTTCAGACTGATTTTGTGATCAAAACTGGTTTCATAAGCATCATTGTACATCTTTTTTGAGTTAGTAGTTGTTGGGAAAGCATTTTAAACATTTTGGATCAAAATCAGTTAAGCTTGTTGGTTTGTTCTTAAGAGTCTAATCTTGCAGAGTAATAGAGGATAGATTCTAGCTTAACTTTGATTAATTTTGATTATTTTTAGCTTATTGTAGTATGATTACAATCTGTTTCTAGTTTTTAGTTTGTCAAAGATAGTTTTTGAGTCTTAAAGTTAAGCTGCAAATTGTCATTTCATCTCAAAGTCTAAAAACAAGTAGAGTAAACTGTCATTTGCATTTTGTCTTTTCTAGCTTGTTTCCTAATGATAATTTGCTTAAGTCTAGCTTATTTGTGTTATTAGAGTCTAGTATTTAATGCTATTTACAGATCTTTATAACTTATTTAAAATGGCTTATTAGATCCAAAAACTTAGCTACTTAGTTATGTTATATGTCTTGTAAGTGTTTTCGACGTCAAAGTCCTTAATGCTTGTTAACGCTTTTCAGGCTTATTGTGTTTACTTATCTTGTAGTTCTAGTGATTATTGAGTTATGTCCTGGTTAAATTCAACTTATTGGTTTTTCTATTTGCTTATTGAGTTCTTAAAGTCCAAATAAGCCTAGCAATCTTAACTAGAACCTAACAGTCTTAACTTCTAGTTTTAGCACACTGTCAGCTTTTAATTGTCTTGTTTCTAGCTTATTAATAAGTTCTGGTCTTAAGTCCTTTATTAAAGTAGCTTATTTTTGCTTAATCTTTAGTTGTTTCTAAAAGAAAGAAAAAAATTGTTTTTACAAAAAACTAGGCCACATGACTCGAATTTGTGACCTCCCCTCAACACACACGCTCTACCAGTCGCCCTTGGGTCTTTTTCATTTACATGTTTGTTTCTTTATTGCTTTATACTTTGTTTAGGTTTTAGCTTATTTAGCTTATTGATTTTTCCTAGCTTATTGGTAATAGCTTTTTGATTCATTTTTCTTTGTAAACCTCAAAATTAGTATATAGAATTTTTATAAATTTTCTCATAATTTTAGGATTAAGTTTAGTATTTTTAGTTTAATTTTTAGTCTAATTTAGTTTTAAAAATAGTTTCAATTAGTTTAAAAATTTATAAAAAGTATTTTCTGTTATTAAAAATTAGTTTAATACATTTTAGTTTAAGAAATTTGCATTTTGAATTCTTAGAGTTTTATTTAGTCATTTTTGGTTAATTAGTTACTTTTAGTTATTAATTAGTTATTAAATGTTTTAATGTGTTTTTAGAATTTTAAATTGTCTTTATTCCTAGTTTAGCATGCCTTTATGTGCTTTCCCTTTGCGTTATTAGATTTAGAATCCAAAATCTAAAATTTCGATTATTCAAGCACCCGATCACGAACCGAAACAAGATTTTCAATATTCACGCTTCGTTGGGAAAACGACTCCAGAACGATTTGAACTTTATCCTTTCCTAAGGGTAATTTTCTCATCAATACTTTCCAGAAATTGATTTTATAAGTGATTAGCTTATTACTGTTTCACAAGAGTAATTTGCCGATTTGCTTTTTATATTATATATATACGCTATAATACGCAGAACCAGTGGCTTAAATTTTTGGTAACTAGTATTCTTATTCTCGTTAATAGTGGTTGAGGCAAAGTGTTGACATGGTGTAAAACTTTTGTGGCTTACTTGCGTAGATATATAGCTTATTTTTTTAGCTTATCTCAGCTTATCTAGTGTCTTGTTTCGTAGCTTGTTAGTGTCTTTAACAGCTAATTTAAAGCTTACTACATGTGGCTTATTGTGGTTTTGAATTTCTTCCAATAGGCTCTTCTTTGTTCACGTCAAAAACCACATCTAGCTTATTTGTCTTATTTGGAACACTAGTCGTAGCTTATTTTTGGTGGAAAAGTGCTTATTCGAAACGCTTTTTATGGGTTTATTAGTTTAATTGTGGTCCACGGTTTTAACTAGACAAGGAACATAGATCCACATTTTTAGCTGCTATGAAAAGGACAACTTGTGTTTTTGTAAAAAGACAAGAAAGAGTACAATAGCGGTTTGATAGTGGTCCTAAATTTTCATAAGCAGCGGTTTGTTAAGAACCGTAGAGGTTTGAGTACAAGTAGCGGTTTAACATTTATCTTGGCCCATCCTAGAGACAGCGGGTTGGGATCTTTTTTAAGACAGCGGTTTGCTTCAGTTCGAAAACGACAACTTTTTGAGTTTTTATGATTTTTTGGGTTTCGACTTCGGTTGTTCGCGGGTCTTCTAACATATACCATTACGATCGCGGTCTTTCAATGATCATCGTGGTATATTTGATTTTGAACGACGATAACCATACGAGTCTGCGAGAAGGGATTTAGATTCGTGTATCATTTTATCAATTCAAACAGGGAAGAAAGTCTTTTAGGAGGGAATTTTTTTTAATTATTAAACTAAATTTGATTTTGACACATGCAGTCCCGGAACCTCAAGATAATTTCACAACACGTCCTTTGTTGAATTATTAACCCTCCAAGTTGAAACTGTCTTGCACCGTTGATCCTTAGAACTAAATTTACAACCGTTAGTCCTTCTAAACAGAAACTGTTTTCCACTGTTTGTCCCTACAACCATAATTAACAACCGTTAAGCATATAACATGGATTTGAATTGCACTGTTAGTCCTTGTTTGTGTTTTAACCAACCGTTAATCATTCAAAGCTCAAAAATAATCCATAACAATTATCATTTCACAGTTTCTTCTTGATTTTGTAAGATCCTGTAAAAGTTTATTCTTTTCTCGGTTTAAATCATAGATTTGTAAAATCCCGTGAAGTATAATTTCTTTCTCGTAACCACAACACGTCACTTTATCCATAAAAGATCCTACCTTATCATTTCACATCACTCTTGCAATGTTGACTCAACAAGACATCAATGCTTTTAGAGCACAACGACTTGCAAACACACATGATCCTTTGGCATTAATGGCAAACACCCAGACACTGTTCCACCCAGATCAATCATCACATATTACCTACATACAACATCCACAACCCAACAATAACTTTGTCCAACAACCTTCATTCAACAAGAACTACATGCCACAACCAATGCAGAATCCCGAAGACAATTCAGATCCTACAACTGCAATGAACATGTCAATTGCTTTAATAGCCAAAGCATTAAAATTCAATATCATTATAGCAAACAATAACCAAAGAAGTTCATTAATCCCCTGCAATAGCCAGATTGCACAACCGGGTATGAACACGATCCAAGACATCCAGATGCAAATGGTTGATGACAATGTTGGAAATCAAGTGAGACAGAATGCAGTGTAGAATGATGGGAATAAGGTTGGGCAAAATGCAGTTCAAAATCTGGGTATTCAGAATGTTGGAAATATGAATGGGCTTAGTGTTGTTCTAGAAATTGTAAATCAGTATGGGAATGAAAATGTTGTAACAACACGGGCTGAGGGTAATGGTAATGGTATCAATAGTAATCAGATAAGGTGTTACAACTATCGAGGATGGGGTCATTATGCCAGCAACTACACAACAAAGCCATAGAAACGGGATGCTGCTTATCTTCAGCAACAGCTGCAGGTTGCTCAAAAGGAAGAAGCAGGGATCCAAAGCACTCAAGAGGAATTTGAGTTCATGGCTATTGCAGATGCTTATGACGAAACTAAGAGAGTAAAAGTGAACTGCACTTCAAAGGATGCATTGCAGCAAGCATCCACATCTGGAACTCAATCTAACAACGCTCCTGTCTATGACTCAGATGGATCAGCTAAGGTACCCAAAGATGAAAAATGTTATGATAATGATATATTCAATATGCTTACTCACGAAGTGCAGTATCTTGATCTCCAAAATGAGCTTGATCGTACGAAAGAAAAACTTGAAAATTGCATTACTAAAAAGGAAAAAGAATACGTTGTTCTTTGGAATAATTGGTACACAAAATGTGAACAATGTAAATATGACAAGATTTCGTATGATAAAGCTTATAATGACATGCAACACAAGATCGAACAGTTTCAAGCTCAGTTGGGAGATCTCAAGGGTAAGAGTAGTGATACTCAATGTGCATCAAATACCCTTGATCCGTTGTCTCAGAAACTTAAAGATGAGAACGTGTTACTAGAATTTCAGGTTTGGAATTATGCAAAAGAAAATGAACATCTTAAGACAACATACAAGAACCTGTTTGATTCTATCAAAGTGACACAAGCTCAGACCAAATCAATAATTGACTCCTTGCAAAAACAATTACATGACACCATTTATGAAAATGCTAAGCTAAGAGCTCAGTTATTTGATAAGGTTTCTAAACAAAAAGGCACCACAAAAGGTACGAGAATGAATACTATGTTTACAAAGCAATCAATCTTGGGAAAACCACCTTCTTCTTCTACCAAAATTGTATATTATGTAACTCCTCTCCCAAAATCTAAGGTTCCTCCCACGGTTGGTAAGTCAAATGCTTTGTCTAAACCAATCACTTCAAACATGACACCTTTCACACGAGAATTGAAAGTTGTGCAAACTGTTAATGTGATTGCCCTTAGAATCTTTAGGACTAATCCATCTAAGACCTCCAGGGTAGATAATGTTGTTCCTAACAAACCTATTAAAACAAGCGTTAGGATAAAACCAATAACTGTTTCTTAACCAAATGTCATCCATAAGCAACAAGCTAATTCTGACTCAAATGGTTTTTCTCCTACCAGAGTAAACAACACTGCTAAGACTAGAAGACCACATCATAGGAGCAATTCTAAAACTGATAGGGTCCCATCTAAGTCTAAGAGTAGTTTCCTCTCGAATAACTTTGAGAAAATATAAGAAAACCATAGGAATTCCCGAATTCCTAAGAATTAGCAGCATCAGTCATCTGAATGTAATAACATTACGCTTGCCATTCGAAATGCTAAATCATAAATTATCTGTGTTATGTGTAAGCAATGTTTAGTTACCACCAATCATGATGTCTGTGTGCTTAACTATGTGAATGACATGAATTCTCGTGCTGACAACCAAAGTGATAATGTTTCAAAACATGAAAATCAAAAGAAACATAAGGCAAATGTCAAGAAATCGAAAGAGTTAGGGTCTAGAGAAAGTCTTGCCTCATCTAGGCCTAGCAAACCTGGAACTTGTCTTAGGTGGATTCCAACTGGAAGAATTTTTTCCTTGTATGGAAAATTGAAAAATCTGTGTGTGACAATGCAAGTACTTCTAATCCCCCGAAACCTTCAAGCAAAGGGTTTCCAAATTCTTATTCTCTTCCTGGCAGTTATCAAGACTAAGGAAACAGCATACTTCTATCTATCCGATTGTTGTTCTCTAATCTTCTGGTCAATGGCTTGTAATCAAATGTCAGATTCCAACCCATTCTTTAAATAAAATGACAATGTACGTGTCAGTGTGTTTATCCTTAACAACGAAAAGAGAAATCTTTTCGGTCTTGAGCTACTTTCAAAACATTCAATGTTTGTTAGCTCAAGTCAATGGCTTATGTACACTTCAGTGCATAACCCGAGCTTCAAATAAAAAGGGAGTGTACGCTTCAGTGCGCTTTACCTTCAAAAGAAGAGAAATATTCTTGTTTTCAAAACCGTTGAACACAATTTTTCAAGAATTTTTCAAAAGGATTTTTGAAATCTTTCAAAATTAAGTGTTCAACACTCCCTCCTCATGTCGCTTTCAAAATTCGAATCATTCTTTATAAGTGGATCAATTTTTGAGGGGGAGCTTTTTAAAAACCAAGTTTTAATGATTTTAGACACATCCTCTCATACCTTCTTTTGTGTGTCTAAAACATTACTCAACTATAAATATATATCAAAAAAGAGAAATATAAAATTATAAAACCTATAAAAGCAAAATATAAAATCAAAAAATTTCAAAAATACCAAAAATATTCTTCTCTGACATGTCTCTCGACAATCGATAACATTTGCGCACCTAGAAATGTTGATTAATATTAACACGGGTGAATAAATGAAGTTTGAGCGAGAGTTTCAAATAATTTCAAGACATGTCCCTTCAAACTTTCTATACGACTTCTAAGTAAATGTCAGCTTAGGACTCGGAATTCAAAGAAAGGAAAATGTTCATTTATGCACATTATTCTTAAACAACGGGAAGTTCACACCTTCTCGGTCTTGAGCACAGTCATATAAACATTCAAATTCATGAATGCTCAAGAGAAGCACTAAGGAAATGATAACGTACTACGATATATCCAAAACCCTTTTCCTGTTGAGCACAATTTTTCAAGATATTTTCAAAAATAAATTTTCAAAATCTTTCAAAATTATGTGCTCAACAAACTCCCACTTCAAGTTTTCACTATAATCTTTCATTGAGGGGTAGTATAAATTTTGACATTAGTTCCTCTAGCATGCGTACCTATTCTCCAATTGCTTGGTTAGTTTAAAAGTGGATCAACATACATTAACTTGTATTTTAATTCACTTGGTAAGTCAAAAATTATCACCACATTTGCAATTTTTGAGGGGGAGAATAGTAATTAAAATATGATCAATACGGCTTAATGACGGATAAGATCTTTTCATTATAAGTGCGTTCCCAAACCTCGCATGTGCAAAATCTTTCATAATATGATGCATATGTGTAGGGGGAGCTTTTTGGTGATATAGAAAACTCTCAATATGTAACAAATGATTTCTCGAACACGTTGATTGATTTTTCAAATGGTTTTATGGCTACTATAGATATACCGAAGACCGACCAATTGTTGTTTCTTACGGTGTTATAAGGCGGTTAAGGTTATAAATTTTTGTTCCATGATCCAGCCAGATCTGGAGGGATCTACTTAGGGACACACCATTAGATAGAATAGAAGTCCTTAGGTATTATTGAAAAAAGGAGTAAAGTGAGATCGAGAAGAATGTTATCTAAGGCATGAGTTATCACAGGAATAAACCCAACAAGGTGATAATGAGGATGTGTTGGTTTAACATTGAAGGGGTTGAAGAATTAAAAAGAATTGCAAGGATAAAGGGTGTAAAGAAAGAAGCCATCTATACAACCTTAGGTAGAAACCGGGTCAATGCATAATCTATCAGTAATCACAAAGATGATTCTAATATTGAAGACAAGTCATCATGGACCCAGTGATAAAAAGCACAACCCATCTCAGCTACTCAAACTTCTCTCAAAATAAGTTTGTTTCATTTCTCACGGAGATCAACACGCTTCTATAGGTTTCTCATTCCGAGATCGTTGATATTGAAAAGGTGGCAGTCTGCTCTAGCCTCCAATCACCAAATAACAAAAGTGCACTTATAGAGTCTAGAGATAAGAGATCAATAAAATAAATCTCATCAGGACACATTCCATGATAAATACTTGTTGAACACCATTAAGTTCACAAGGTGTTAACAAGAGTCCTACGCATTATCCTTATGATAACTGCCAGAACATTCAGAGTGATACTCTTTAGTGTTCACAGTAATGAATGGAAATCCTTCT
>BQNB010117988.1:0-12482 GCA_026074375.1 Tanacetum coccineum
AATTTCTCAATTTTAAATTCAATGCCATCTTTTTCTTGCTTAACTTTTTCAAACTTACTTTTAAGCATATTTATTTCATAGTCTTTACAAGGTACTTCTCTTTTAAGAACTGCAACTTCTTCACAAAAAAGAACCCCATTCTTCCTATATGTGATAAGTTGTTCTTCTACTGTTTCTAAACCTCTTTTATAAGTAGCTGCTATAAATTCACTTTGATTAAGTTTAACAAGCAAATCATCACACTGTTTCTTTAGAGTTTCGTAGTTTTCAAACAAGTTTTAGAGCAAGTTTTATCAGTGTATACCTCTGAGTCTGAAAATGCCATTAGAGCCATGTTTGTCTGAACTTGTTCTTCTACCATGTCACTCCAATCAATACCTACACCATTAATAGCCAACATTGACTTAGAAGTATCTTCTTTATTTCCTTGCTTCCTGGTGTTGTCTTTAAACACTTGTAATCTTTCCACCAGCAGCACTAATAAATATAAGCAGTAGTAATATTAGTATTAGTAGTACTAATATACACTAACACTAACATATCTCATTTTGATGATCAGTTTAAAGTTTCTTGTTGAGCATATTGGTGATGGTAATTGGTGTAAGGGGGTATCTCCTTTCAACCAACATAAAAATGTGAAGATTATCAAACCTTACAAAGTGAACTCCAGATGAATCAATCAACTTCCATATAGTCACTCTGTATCCTTGCAACATTCTCCATATATCACTTTTTATGTCTGGTTCAAACATAACTTTCAAATCTCCATAAATCTCCATACAAATCACTCTTTCAAATTCATCTTCGGGACCTTGTATCACCTTCTTTCCTTTACTATCCTCCAAGAGCTTCTTGTCCTGCTCTATCTATTACTTGTAGCATCCTTTCATTGAAGAGTATCTTTTGGAAACTTCTAATCTGCTCTAATATAAACTCATGTGTCACTAATATCCCCTTATTTATGAAGTTATAATAATAAGACGTGGCAATTTGCAGCAAGGGGTATATAGCATCGTGCTATATTCTTCATCCTTTTTAATTACCAAAGCTTCTTTAGACTCAAACTTCATAGCTTCTTCTGTTTTGTATTTAACCAACTACTTATTGCATTTTATTTCATGTGGGTTCAGCTTTTCGAGATAGCTGTTTATATAGTCAATATGTTTTGCATAATTACTAGGTTAACATACAGTTTGTCTTATTAAATGATTTTGATTTTTATTCATACCCATTTCATAAAAAGTTTTTTGGTGATACCCATTTGAAAAAGATGTTTGATTCTCCATTAGCATTATTCAATAATGTGTTAATAAAGTATTTGGTCATGTGGTTTTTGGTTTGGACCAAATGTTTGTAATTTTATGTATACCATTGTATTCTTATTGTCTCTTGTTAATCATAGGCCTTACCAGTCCCACCCATAGCTTTGAATGGTTTGAATTGGATGTATGAATGGGTTTTGAGTGTGGATTTTTTAAAAAGTCTTGACTTGTGGATTTTGTTTGACCTTTTAGTAGTAATTTGCTTATAGTGGTTCTATTTAAGATTTATAAAAATATAAAAGTTGTAAAGATTTTGTCTTTTTAAGTGTAAAATTTTGAATGTTTGTTGCAGAGGTGTGTTGATGAGAAGTGAACTCAAAGAGTTTTCTTAAGTTGGATGTTAGTCCCGTGTGGGTAAGAACCTCTTTTTTGTCTATAATGTACGGGAATGCACATGTGTATTTTTTCTGCGCTTTTATTTTTCTTTTAGGATGCAGCTTGGATGTCGTCCAGGTTATCATCGTTGGGTACTAGCAAACTTTTTAGTCTGTTAATGTTACCCGTACAGGAGGAAACATTGATAATACTTTTTGTTATAGTTTATCCCTGTCATTGGAGAACCTTTCATATGGTTATCAAACATATTTACAACATGTGATTCTTCAATAACCAAATGGCTTCACAACCTTGAGAATGAGGTCATGAAGAATGTACTATTTTCTTTCCTTTAGCGTAAAGTCGGTACCTCAGCTGATCAAATCTATTTTTCTCTCACCCTTTTTGTTGGTTTCATTATACCCCTCTGTTTAAAATTGATATAATTAAAACCTCATTCTAACATGAATATTAGTATATTTAAGAATGATGAGTAGTTACGATTGTAAAAATGTTTTGGCAGTCCGGTTATATTGTGTATAGATCTACATGAAGATCCCATTTTATCAATGTATTATAATTTTTGATTATCTTGTAATTATTTTTCAGGGTTTTGTTATTAATTTACATGGTTTATAGATTCAGTTAGTTGTTTAAGTATATGTTTAGTGGTGACTTTGAAGTTGCATTTCGTGATTTGGTTTTACAGAGGATGATGATCCTTATATGATTATAAAGCCTGAGATGGAGATGAACCTTTTAAGATAAATACCACCAGGAAGAGCTACAATTTACTGCACATATTCTTATAGGAAGTTATAAATTGTTGTGTATAAGGCTATTGTGACCCATTACTAAATAGGTTGATGATGGGTCCTTTACAGGTATATTGTAACCATTATGTATTTTTGTTGATCATTATTGTAGTTGATATGTGTAAATTGTATAATGTGCTATGATGTGCTATGATGTTCGCCGGAATATAAAGGTATTTCATGTTTCACAAGTATATAGAAGGTCCTTAGAGTTATTTATCCGTTTTAGAGTTAGTCCCCTGTATGAAAACCGCCATAATTTTAAGAAACCCGCGCTTCGCATCGAAGCGCGGGTTACAAACCTCGTTAGCTAAAATAAATCAGGTAGCATTTTTAGAAATAAGATTCTAACTATGGGGGAAATAGTCAACCTCAATTAAATAAAATCAAAGAAGTTAGGAAAGTTGTGACATCACCACATGAGCTTAGAATTTGCCACCTCACTGATATGACATCATAAATGGGGTTGTGACATTTAAAAAAGTTATATTTTATTAATTATATAGATGTGACAAAATACTTTAGTTTCACAATAGAATATATCAATATTCAAAGGATACCAACTTAAATTTCCCGAATCAAAAGTGTAATTTTCTACGTCAAAATGAAACTTAATATTTTGAACACTTTGTAGTATTTTGCAAATTTGACTCACTTAAACATGGAATGTGGACCTGAGACCAATCTCATTGGAAAGAGCACTCAAAATCTTCAGAAATGGTTTTTACCTATCGAAATCCGATGGACGGTTAATTTTCTATGAATTTTTGAATTTAAGCAAAATCTTTGAAAAGTTCCCTAAACTGGCGGATCCCTTTCAGAGGGATCCGATGGGTCAAATCACAGATTTACAAAAACGTGTATTTTGACCCGACGACAAGGTGCAAGACTTAGTAGACTTTATAGTGAACTTATATCACATATTTTAATCATTATCCAAGCTTGTATAACAAAGATATTCAACAACAAAACTTCTAATTATAAAACAATGACATACTTTTCATATTATGTCCCACTTCATGGAAATTTTGATAAATGGACAATACTCGGTTTTTGTATCAAACAACCGATTAAGTGTGATGTAATATGAAAAGTGGAAATAATACTTCTTCAATAATAAACCAATTAGAGAGAACATAAAACATGTATCAATAATACAAGCACAAACACAACCACCAATATAAACGAGAAGCAATAAGTAAAAGAAAGTGTAAACCGAACACGATGATTTATAGTGGTTTGATCACGAAGCTTATTTTCGCCCTACTCTACTCCTCGGGTACCCAACTCGAGAGTTACTTCACTAAGTCAACAAGCACCTTTCTCGGCAGAGAAAATCTTACACAACGTCGCTTACACTTTATACGGTACAAAGCTAAATACCGAGTCCTAGTTTGAGGAAGAACCAACCTAACATTGCTTACACTTTATTCGGTAAAAAGCTAAATGTCAAGTCCTTCTTCAGGTACAACCAAACTTGTTATGTTTTATGACCCAACATAAGAAACGGTTATGTTTTATGTCTCAACAACGAATCAGTGAGGCTTAAAGATGCTCCAGCTATGTTTAATGGTATTATCTAAATCAACATTCAATCTCTTTTTACCAGGGACGGAACCAGGGGGTTCCCGTGGGTGCCCGGGAACCCCATGGATTTTTTCAATTTAGTGTTAATTTTTGAAAAAAATGTTTATTTTTTCTAAATGCATGTTAAATGCACCCGGTCCATCGAAAAATGTTTCTGGTGTTACGGTTCAAAAAAAAATTATGCACCCGGTTATATTTGGTCCTGGTTCCGTCCCTGCTTTTTACTACTTATGCAATTTATTATAACCCTTTGTTCGGCATTGCAATTATGTGTTAACAAATTTTGTAATTTAGATTTTGTTTTAAGTAATAACCCTTTGTAATTTAGATTTTATCTAAATAATACATACATATAGATGTCACATGTTTTACTTTCCTTAAGTGAACCCGAGAACACAACATTTTTTGTTTCACTTTGTTTTCTTTACTTTCCTTCCTTAAATGAATCTCTTTTTACTACTAATGCAATTTATTATAACCCTTTGTTCGGCATTGCAACTCATATGTATGTCTTAACAAATTGTGTAATTAAGATTTTGTCTAAAGTAATACATACATGTCACATATTTGTTATATTTTTTCTCACATGAAACCAATCTTATTTAACTATTGATATGTTTATATGCAGTTAACTTTAAAAAATTTACACGAGTACTCGACAAAGAAAGCATATTGGTTTGGAATGAGCCCCATGGAACCCAAAAAAGGGTTCATGGGGTAGTTATGATATAACTATGCTTATTTCTATGGTGGAGAAAATGAAGCTGTGCATTGTAAAGGGGTAGGACACGTTTGAAAGTATAACCAAAAGGATTAAGATGCAACATGAACTGACTCCTGGATCTTACAAACTAAGCTTCAAACGCTGTGCTGCATCAAGTGGGGATGAACTGATCGAGACAGATCATAACTGGCACTACAACATTCGCCGCTTGCCCTGGCGACATGGGACACGTTTCCCTGGCGACATGTCGTCAGAAAATACTATCCCCGACAACATGTCACCGGGGAAGGCTCCAAGGGGATTCATTCCCCGGCTATTTTCCCCGACGACAATGACGGGCCCACACATTTTTTGGTCAACCAAAACCTCAGGTCGTCAAAGATATTCCCCGACGACATGTCGCCGGGGATAGTTTTGTCATTAATTAACTAAAGTAATTAATTAATTATTTAACAAATTAATTATTTATTTAATTTAATTAAATAATTCAAACGTAGGCGACATGTCACCGAGGATTGTTTTGTTAATTGTTAACTAGTCAATGGCTGACTAGTCAATAGTTGACTCGTCAAAGTTATCCCCAGCGACATGTCGTCGAGGAATGGCTGGTCAACAGTTGACGAGTCAACCATTTTCAATGTTTCCTCGGCTAACTTTCATAGTATCCCCAGCGACATGTCGTCAGGGAAAAGCCTGCAATTTTTTTTGTGCAGCCTGAATTGCAGCTGATTTTTAGGTTTTTTTCCTAATTTTTCCCAAAAAAACCTATCAATAAACAAACATGTATCTAGCAATATATAAACTACCCAAATACATTACAACTTGTACCAAAACACAAAATAAAATCCCGGATCAACGCATTTGAAATAAATAAGCTAAATACGTCCAAAATCTAAATAAACATGTTATAGTCTAACAAACGGGCTTCCTAGCCACAAAACTTGCAATATCCGCAAGATACAAGTCAACAAATATTTAGATAACATGTTCTAAAGGTACGGTTCAACAAATGTTTATATATGGGTCGCCAATATATACTTCAAGAAACAAATTAGCATATACTTACCCGTATATAACATGTCCTAGCTATCCTCATCCCCGTCGGCATCCTCATCCTCGCCCGGCTCATCATCCCCGCCCCCGTCATTCCCGCTGCCACTACCGACCTCATGCTGTGACTGAAGCTGCGTAAGCAGCTGGGACATCTTGTCGTCACTCCTCACTACCTTCATCAGCATATTGATCTTTTCCTTAGCTGCTTGTTTTCTTTTTTGACCTCATTGACATCGGCGGTGTGCGTG
The DNA here is from genome assembly GCA_026074375.1 of Tanacetum coccineum. Taxonomy (NCBI): domain Eukaryota; kingdom Viridiplantae; phylum Streptophyta; class Magnoliopsida; order Asterales; family Asteraceae; genus Tanacetum; species Tanacetum coccineum. The sequence continues at coordinate 6,065 of BQNB010117988.1, forward strand.
CATCGAGGCTCGGGTATAGTGAGGACGTCCCTGCCCTATCCCGCCAAAACCCTACCAACACCGAGAATGTGCCCCCGCTGCTTGCCCCGGCGAACCATGGCCATGATCTCGCCGTCGGTGTAGGGCACACCCGTCGGCGTGTTAGGGCCTAGATCCTTGAGCCTCAGCATCTCCTCCTATGTAGTGACAAAAACACAAGATAGTTAATATATTAGTCGGGTTACTACATTATGTCTCGACAAATCATTAAAGTGCGTGTTTTGAAACAATACTTACATATAGAAGTCGCTCCTCGTCCTGCAAGAATAGGCCATCAACAGTATGTGTATCGAAGTAGGTCTGGATCAGGAACTGTACTCTCGAGTCTCAGAGCTCTCCATATGTACATATACACGTATATAAGATGAAATAAATTTAAAATGAAAAATCACAACCCACCAAAGCGTATAACGAGCTATATATATGTAAAATAATTATAATGTTTATTACCTGCATATCTTAGAGGACAACAAGTGACCGGGATCCCTGCCGGCATATGACCATGCTCTTTGCCCGGTTTCGAGCATTTTGAGCGGCTCAGGCAGCGTTCTTAGGATCAGACCAAAAGGCAATCTGTGAATCCCAATTTGCCGGGGAGATGTTCGCGAGACGTCGGATCTGATGCCTTCCACATCGTTAATACAAATAATGTCTAAAAACGTTATTTATATTTTTCGACCTCTCAACGTTTTGATAATAACAAAATGTAAAAACATTTACGATAAAATTAAACGTTTACAAATTATTAATCGTAAAATTCCATTTCTAAGATTAGTAATCACTTAAGGTATGAACAAACAAATCATTAAGCATGATTAGTGATCAAGAAAATATTTTTCTCTTATCCATCACATTTTTACAAAAGAATTTCACAAAATTAATTATACAAAATATTTTATAATTAAAAGAAAAGTTTTATTAAAAACTTAAAATTTGAAATTCAAATCCCCCCCCCCAAATGGAAGGTTCCATACCAGATACAACATTCCCCACAAAAAGACAAAAACAAGAGCGTAGTCTACTGGGCGGCCCCCTTATAGGCCTGGCGGCCCCTAGATATATCTGGGACCGCCGGGACCGCCCCCAGTGATCGTTGGATTTTCCTGCCTATAAATACTGCTCCATTCCCTGCAGAAAAACAGACCTCTTAGCACGAAACTTTTAGATAACTTTCTCTCTCTAAAATATTCTTTCTCTTTAAATCTCTTAATCACTAACATTCTTAGATCTTGTTTCAAGTGGTCTAATCTCTTCTTCCCATCTCTTCTTTCTCATTCAAGTGCAAGAGAAGAACATTCGTATTCGCCAAGAAACGAATTGTGATTTAGTGACCTCTCCTCTCTTCTTCTAAGTATTAAATCTCTATTGTAATTATCGTGTGTATTTGTGTGATTCGGATAGTGTGTAAATCCGATAGTTTAGATCTTGTGATTGTGTAGTGATTATGAAGTGGTAGATTGGTTCTAGCTAAGATTAGGACTCAACATTTAGCTTAGTGTCCAACTTTGAACGACATATACGAAAACTCAAGAATTTCTTCAAGCTAACCATAATACATTTCTCCGTCCTTCTCACCAGGCGAACAAATGCCATTGTTTTTGAGTGTGGACATTCCAATCATGGGTGTTACGATAAACCTTCACAACCGTTACTACAATAGTTGACTGAGATTGGAGACGGTGTTGGTCCACAAGCCAAAGCGAATAACTTGGCCCGCTTTCGCTAACACCTGGGTCTTTGTATATTAACCGCCAGACGGATCTAAATGAAAAAAATATATAGGATTTAGATAGAAAACAAAAAATAATGCTATTGTAATTTTTACAGTGAAATACACACAATAAGTCTAAAGTAACCTACGACCCAAACCATCCGTTAATTCTTACTTTCATGTCTTGGTATAGTCCATCATATGATAACTTAGGAAAAAGAAGTTTCAAAATAAAAATACGTACCCTCTTGAACTTAATTGGCTCCGGTATGTGTCAATATCAAGACTGCATGAAGACAACCATGTCAACTTGTTTAATTCTTGTGATCTACACCGAATAACCCTAACCTTTAACCATGATTTACATATTGATCAGAACACCTGAGAACTGACAATTTGGGGGGATGACAGTCCACATTACGGTCGAGACGATTAAATTTTGTGGTAACATTCCAAAAATAATGAGAACTAAAAGTCAATGCTTCTTCTTTAACATAACCCTCTGCAATCAAACCTTTCGACTTAGCTTTATTTTGTACATAATTTATTAGCTTCTTCATGTATCTTTCAAAAATGGATACATCCGCCGAGGGGAGTAGGCTAAGCTTTTAAGAGCTCTAGAGGAAATGATAACCAAGTAAATCATAATGTAAAGAAAGCAGGAGGATATATGAGCTCGAGATTGCACAAAATATCGATCACCTGGCTCTGAGCTTTCACCATGTCAGCCTCCATCAATATTCAAGAGCATATTTGCTTAAAGAATGAACAAAGCTTTTTTTATTTCTCCCCCCCGGATTAATTGTGTTTGCAAACGGATGTGGAGGCAAGTATTGTTGAAGTCCGTAAGAAAGTAAATGTTGCATCATTATATGATAGTCATGAGACTTCAGGCCTGTTATAATTACTGTTCATTATCGTCCACTTTATGCTTAAATCCGAGATCCAAACCATCTGGTAGTTTAACTCCTTGATGAACTGACAAAAAAATTTCTATTCTCTCATAGTGAAGGAATACTAGCTGTAGGCTTTGAGGACTTTCCCATTTTTGTTTATGTGCCGACCATAACTCACAGTCAATGCAGATTTTTCAAGTCTTGTCTGCCTTATGGTGTCTTTGAGATTTGTCCTTACATTAACAAAGTGTTCAAGAAAAATTATCCAACATAATAGTTTTTGATATGATGACCTCTAAATTGTTTTTTAAGGTTAGAAAAGACCAATACTTAAGCTCGTAAAAAGTAGATCATTTAGTCCAGTTCAGCTCGACAAGAACATTGTGTTTTATCTTCACACCCCTATAACTCGGATGTTTCCCCTTCTCACACGTGGGCAATCTATCAAGTTGAGTCAGGATTTGAGCATGGTTAAATTTTCTAGGAGGATCTCCGTCTTCAGTTTCACCATTGAAATCATGTGACCACATCTATTTATGGGGCTTCATTAAGAATCTTCTATGATTAACCATATACATTTTGCTTAACACACGCATAAGATGGGAGTGGTCCGTTATTACATGTAGGGCATACATGTAACCTTTCCCACTTTACCCAGACAAACTACTTTGAGCATGAAAATCATTGATGGTCCATAAAACCATGGCTCTCATATTGAACTTCTGGCTTGTAGCAACATCTATGGTCTCAACACATTTGAGTGCCCATAAATCCTTTAGGTCATCAATTAAAGGACTCAAGTAAACATCAATGTCCTTACCCAAAGATTTAGGGCCAAGAATTAACAACGTCGACATTAAATAACTCTCTTTCATACATAACCTCGAAGGCAGATTGTATGTTGTCAATATGATCGGCCACATGTTGTAAGACTGTAAGTTTTGCCGAATGGATGCAACCATCACAGCCAACCCTAATCGAAACTCTTCTTGGTTCGGAAACAGCAAAAACTGAATACGTGGTGTCAAACTTCTTCCATGCTCTATGATGACATCAAATAACGTCTATTTTATAGCATCATTTATTCCATATTAATTGCTCATTTTACATATTTTATGCATGAATTAGTACTTAATCACTCAAATTAGTTATTTGTAATAAATATGAAGCATTTGGTGAAGAGTTGCTAAAAGGCGCACATTTTAGAGCTTAAACAAATAAATCAAGTAACTATTGTCCTGACACTCTATACGCCATATCCATCAAGAAGATACAGCGTATCTGCACCTGCACTTCATAAGAAACCACGAAGTCATTAAGTCCTATATGCCGTATCTAGGTATCCTCATACGCCATATTCAAGATAAGGACAAAGAACATTTTGGATTATATATTCAATTCGTGGCACCCACTTCAAGGACTCTTCGATACGCCGTATTCACCAATCCTATACGACGTATCAGGCTAATTTCAAAAGACTATTAATACAAAACCCTAAACACACGTTTAGGGTGTGCATAATCATATTTTCGAAACCCTAACCATAAGAGACGAATATCAGAAGGCAAGAAGAGCAGAAAAGGTCTAGAATCAAGCTTCAATTCAAAGGAAACACCTTCTAATTCTCATACTTTTATTAATCGTTTAATTTTTGGTATTATTCGTTTAACTGTTTAGTTTTAGCTTGGTTGTTTTCCGATTTCTATAAGTGTATTTGTTTACTTATAAAAAAAATGGTAAGTTTGCTAGCACTATAGGTGTAGCCATGTATATTGAAAGTTTAATGTTTTGGTTTTATTAATAGATTGTCCCTGCTTGTTGAATGTTATCATTATGTTTATCATTTAAACTTGTTTATGTATATTAAAAAAAGAAGTAAAGAGCTTGAATGCTAAAGTATAGAGCTAGCTAATCCAGGTAGCTCTACCAAATATGAAATTATTATAGCTAATACATGTTAGGATGACACAATGAAGGATCTATGCCTTAGAAGTTTTGAACATGTTGAACTAGAAGGTGGACCCTAGATAATTCAACAAGTAATGTTCTAATTTCTCGGACATAGATTTGGACTAGCGGCCTCCCAGTATATAAAAATCCATTAAGCAGTAAGTGGGTAAAGTCTCCGTGAGCTAGGATTTGGTAAGCGCACCATTACTTAAATCATAAGATAGATTATAATTGACTAATGTATGCTTAATGACACATTTAGTAATTGTGACAGGATTATTAAATAACATTTAGGAAGAAGTCCCGCCTAAACCTTACGAATGATATAAACACCAACATAGCAAATTAATCATTTCACAAAAATAGACAAACCTTGCATTTAATTGGATTAATTATGGTTAACACAGTTTCCTTAATATAGGCTAGATTGCCCTTCTACCTTTTATTATTTGCCTTGCGTGTGTTAGAGTAGAGAAAGTATGTTAAGTCACCACAAAACCCGTGCCAGTCTCTTAAACCGTTAGAATTAGGAGTAGGACTGACATAGGATTAGATTAGGTTAGAACTAACATAGGTTGACTAAAATACTGGTAGAACTAGGAATTAATGTTCTCGCTCTTATTGATTGACACCCTACTTACCAAAAAAGCTACAACTGATCGGGTACACTGCCCGTGAAAGTGTTATTTTAGGTTAAGTCGGCAAAATATAAATAGTAAAACTTGATACATAAAATAATAGCCTACAACGAACACATCAAGTTTTTGGCGCCGTTGTCGAGGAGTGAAATTGTTTGATTCTTGATTTTTGTCAGTATCTTAGTTTAGATTTAGCTTAATTTACTTTTAAATTCGTGTTTGTAGTTTAATTTTTTGTTTGTTAACTGTTCTGTTTGAATTAATCGATACGGCATATCCTAACTATTGGATACATCGTATCAATCCTTTTTGACAGATACATCATATTTGTATTCAACGGATAATACGGCATATTCGATTAATACAATACGGCGGATTATCACCTAATACAGTAAAAATTATATATTGCGTATTCGTGCTAACACACTAATACGGCGTATCCAATTATTGAATATAGCGTATTCATATCAAAAGGTCAATACGGTGTATTAAAGTAAATTTAATATGGCGTATCGGCTATCTGACAAAGTAGCAAATTAAAGTTTTCGTATTCCGTTATCATTTAGAGTAATATGTATTTTCTCTCTTTTGAACATACCCTACTGATATCTTTACTGTTGTTTCAGGTAGTGCATGACAAGGAGATCAACCAATAAGCTTGTTATACCTTATAAGGAGGCTGAACGACAATTCAGATCATCAAGGAAGCTTGTCAGGACACGGAGTCTTGACTATTTGTGTTCACCGGAGCTCAATTCATCTTTTAACCAAGGAGATCTAAGCGAAGAAGAAATTATAGATGAAATGGGTAAACCAACTATGGAGGAATACATGACTAAAACCCGTGATGATTATGGATTAGGTATTGTTAGGCCTAAAATCGATGATAATGCTCACTTTGAACATAAAGGCCAATTTATCAAGGAACTTTGTGATAATATTTTTAGTGGTTTGGAAAATGAAGATTCTAATGAACACATTGAAAAGGTTCTTGACATCGTTGACTTATTTCACATACGAGAGATAAGTTGTAACACCCCCATTTTTACAATATAGCAGCAGAAGCTAATCTGGGGTATTACTTCATACTATAATAGTCACAATCATAGAAAACGACTCAAAAGAGACATTTTGGAAAAATTTAGTTATCATTCATTATAATAAGAATTTTTACAAAATGTAGG
>BQNB010117990.1:0-21077 GCA_026074375.1 Tanacetum coccineum
GTTCTTCTTTAGACGTATAGAAAATGCTTTCTCGTTTACAATTCTTTTCTAGTAACTCAAACAATTTTTTGAAAACATTTTCCATTTCATTCAAATCTACAAACATTGGATTTGCACTAGGCATTGATGCCATGCTTGGTTTTGTCTCTGAAGAAACTTTTTCAGAAGATATAAAAGATAATGGAAAATATGTTTGTTCAGCAGAAAGTTCTTTTGAGAAACAAAATCGTCATAAAGTTTGTTCAATTTTGTGTAATCGATTGGTTTTATCCTTAACTCCTGAACTTTTTCATCTTTTTGAAACTCATTCATTTTTAATTGACTATTTTCAGCATCCTCAAGAGTATCATCAGAATCAAACACATGCAGTTGTTCATTCTTATGACAAAGTAGTGTTTCAGTTGATTTGCCCATTTTACAAACAACGTTTTCAAGATCTTTGTTCTTAGCTTGTAACTGAATGATGTCATTAATATATTTTTTTCTCTTTGTTACGCTGTGTTTAATTGAAAATCGTTTGTGTCTTTTGATATTCCTCTTTTTGTCTTTTATAGTCAATAACAGCTAAGTCCAATTTATCATGTTGTTGTTTTAGATCTCGAATAATATCTTGATCACGAATAAATTGAGACTGAGCTTGCTGAGCTAATCGTCTTGCTTTTCGATCAGCCTCAATATATTCGTTGAGATAATTGTTATCCCCTTTTATGTTTTCCAAAACCCGAACCCTTTCCTTATACAACTCAAGCTGTTGTTTGTCATTTGATTCCATTTTTCTGTTTTAGCACAACGAACCCAAGTAAATTTCAACACAAACCCAAAAATTCAAATCAAATTATCACACAAACCAAATCACGCACAAACTATCAGTTTCACACAAACCAAATCAATTACAAACACAATCACAAATGATATCTCAAAACTAAATTTAATCCGAATACTAACACACTTAAACCCCAAAACTTCAATCACACACAAACCAAATCTCCCACAGATATCAAAGTTGTCACAAAAGTATCAATCGAAAAAGATTCAAGATTATGATAAAACCGTAATTGATCGATTTCAATTGATTATAAGCTTTTTAAGACCAAAACTGAAACTGAATCATTTAAGCACAAATTTCCTATAATAGCTTCAAAATTGATAAAACCAACAATGAAGAACTAATCTATCACAACTCGATAATCAAACGAATACAAAGGACACGAACACCAAAAATGATAAAAACTTCTTATCAATCCACAACTAAACACGCTCGAATTATCAACCCACAATTAAAAATCGTGATTCAAAAATTATACCATAAACTACCAGGCGCAATGTATTTATGTTAAGTACAATCAGACCAATCCAAATTTTCGTTGTACCAGTCCAAGAAAACTAAGCCCAATATATCTACAACAATCGCAGCCCAAAATTATGTTTAATCAAAATTTATGATAGACGCACACAAAGTCAATATTAGCCCGGTTAAAAAATTTGTTCAGCCCAAATGTGTCCTTAAAATCGGTATTCAGAAGAGATGTATGGGCCGGCTTATGTTACTTAAGAAAACTCACAGCCCACAATTTTCTTATTATAATTTTCGGTAGTTAAAAGAATAGGCCCAAACCCACTTCTACAATAACCCTAACTGACACTAGATAAAAGAAATGCTAACTCTTGTTGCCCTAAAATTTCACTCCACACTCACACACCTATAACTTATCAGTCACACACACAAAAATAACCTCTCCTCTTTTGATATCACAAATCAAAAACATAACTCCTTCCATCTACAAACTCTTATGATACAAGCCACAAACTCATCTGTCTCTTATCTTGAAATCTCATCAACACATGGCACAAACATGTATCACTCAAACAAACACAAGAACAAGACTTCAAGGTAGGTTTATTTTTATGTTAATGATTTTTGTGTTTTTCTTTCTTTTTCTATCAACGAATGAAAACAAAAGATCCAACAAATTTGTTGAGGTCTTCGTTTTATAAATTTCGAAATTAAAAAAACGAAGCTAAGCCTTCAAAGAGTTGTGAACACTAGTTTCGAATATCAAAAGAAGCTTAGGCTTCAAAAGAAAAATTAGTGATGGTTGTTGTGTGTAACTGTTTAAAAGATATGTTATTACCACATATGGATACACAAAACTGAGATCAAAGTTATTTGCCTTTCAATTTCTATTTGGAGCTCGAATCTTTTGGTTTTCATGTTTTATCTTTTTTTATGTTTGAAAAGTCAAAGAAGTTGATACTTCAAGATGTTAATCTATGATGATAATGGTTTGTTTGTATTGAAAGGATATTTCAAGATCAAGAAATCTCAAATGGGATACCAAACAAACTAAATCTGAGATCCTTGTTTTATTTTTCAGTTATGAAATGTGTTCTGTTTGCTTGTGTTTTTAGTTGATGACTCAAAACCAAGAGAAAACTATGGACAGTTGATGTTCATGATGTATTTCTAGTTTCGTAAATTTGATGTGCTTTCGTAACAGTTATGAAAACTGTACTTTCAGTTTCTTTGTTATCTCAAGATCTATGATGATTAACCCATTATGAGTTTGGATCTGTTAAAGGTCAATGATTTTGATAAACACACAAAAGTTATCTGAGATCTGTTATGACACTTGTTCTTCCTTTGTTTTTCATAACCTTGTTTTCGAAACCCAATATCAGTTAATAACAATCTTCATTTAGCTTTCGGAACAATTCGATTAGATCAGTGATGAGTTTGCATAAAGATCTTTCACATCTGATAATCGTTTAGGAACTTTGAAAGCAAACGCTGAGATCTTGTTTCTTTTTATTTCTTTTTCTTTGATTTCAAATTCAGTAATAAACTCGGATCTAGATCGGATTAACACAAAACGCGTTTTCTGAAAACTCTATAGAATCAGTTATTGTATCTTTGACTACCGAGTTGGACCGTTGACCAATAGTCAAAACTTTATAGAAACAGTTACAGATCTAAATTTGATATTTATAACTGTTTTTTCCGAGTTTGACCAGTCAAACTTCCGAATTTGACTTTTATTCAACTCATTCTTTCGAGTTTGACAAATAAGCAGATTAAGCAGATTTTGTACTAATTTTACCATGATTCTTACGATAAAATCGTAAGCAATCAATTTCGATTGCATAAAACACAACCGAAATTAGCAAAATAAGCACAAACAAGCTGATTTGACCAGATTAAACTGTTTGACTTCTTTGACCAAAAATAAGCAGTTTTGACTCAAAATAAGCTCACGAAAATAAGCTGAAAAACAGAATAAGCACACAAAAAAAACAGAATAAACACAACAGATAATCAGGACTGAATAAGCTCGAAATAAGCAGAAAATAAGCTCAAAATAAACTGCTGGAATAAGCTGTCGGAATAAGCTGACCGAATAAGCTCTCCTAAACAACACTAAATCGCTCTTGCAGCTCTGATACCACTTGTTAGGTTTTGAATTCATGATCAATAAGCAATAGAGTGTGTGTTTAGGTGTTGTGTGTGTTTATTCTAGAGAGAAAGATAGAAAGTAAAGGGAGAAAGTGGGAGGAGGAGGATTAGAGAAAAGATAGAATGGGATTAAGAAACACTTAGAAGATACACCTCACAAATGAGGTGGTGGTGGGGTATTTATACCCATTTTACAAAGATGAGCAAGGTGCTCTTGTCTTTTAGACTTTGGCTATTTAGCCAGGTTTCGTGACTTATTTTAGTCACGAACCTTTCATCTAACCTATTACACAATATTATTTTTCTAATTATTACAAGACTCGATCTCAATAAGATCGTCATTTTTTATCATTCCTAACACTTTCATTTGGCTAATTTACTTCCAATAAGTTTCATTTTTTGTCATCAACAAAAAGAGGGAGATTGTTAATACAAATAAACCGGTAAAAATGTTTATCTTACGATCTTACTATGTTTTGTTGATAACAACTAATAAAACCGTGCTAAAGTAAACTACCTAAATCACACACATGTTATATTAACTCTTACCTTTCCATTTTTAGAAATACTTAGAATTACAAGTAAATAATTTAAATACTACTTGCATCATTCATAACATCATCAAATACAACATATCTTAGGGTAATCTTACAAGATTACATATGATCTCTCAAGATTTTGCATATCAAAATCTGGATTTGGTTACTGTTGGCCGGTTCCATTGAAGAACACTGGTCGGTTCCCTTCTGCAATAGAACCGGCAAAACTAGGCTATAGTACATGTTTTTGGCTATAAATACCAAGCTATTTCTCATGTTTCACTCACCCATTTCTAACACTAAACTCTCTAATCTATTGATCATTCTCCTCTCTTCAGTTGTTGTTTAGTTTCTTTTAGCATTTGTAGGTAATTCTCTTCAAGAAAGAAATTGCCAAACACCCCTTTGAGACGATCAAGTTCCAAGTATCTTGCTTCGCTTCTCTATTTTCATCATCAAGATCATATCTCTGATTCTTGTACATCAAATAGTAGTTGTAGTTGTATTCATCCTCTTTGTAAACCAAGTGTAGTGATATTGGTGTGATTCTACTTTGTGAAGAATCAGGTATTTAGCTTTGTATCGTTAAAAGATGTAAACGACATTGTGAGGCTTCTCTGCCGGTTGAAAGGATTTTGGTGACTAGTGTTTACTAACTCTCGAGTAGGTGACTCGAGGAGTAGAGTAGGGCAAGGAAGGTGTCCTTGTAGTCGAACCACTATAAACGCTTACGTCTTGGTTACCTCTTTCTAACTCTTTACTTTCTTGCATTACATTTATTTCCAAACCAAACATCAATATTGTGCAAACTTCACATAAGATCATAACAAAATTTTGAAAAGTAAATCTTAAAATAGGAAAACTATTCAACCCTCCTTCTAGTTTTTCACAGTACCCAAGAATTTTGTGTTTACTATACCTTATGATACCTGCCGGCAAAAATTTTGTGTTTTTAATATCTTGCTCAAGTTTTGCAATGACTGGGTCTTCAAATAAGGGATCACTGGGAATAGCATATATGCATCTATGCATATTCTTCATGACCACACAACAACTGTGATATGTAGTTTGATACTAATGACGTTGATAAGTAGTGTATTCTTACATTCTCGTGTCTTGCTAAAACGAAGTACAAAGGATACTTAGAAGATTCTTCAAGTGTCAACTTTAAAAATCTATCAATAATGCTGTCATCCACCTGCAGGAAATATGACAACAAAACAATGTTCCACAGAATTACTAATAACAACGAGTACGGAATAAATAAATATAAAATCGAAAAACTATATTTGAATAGATCTCTAAAACATGATGCAAAAAAACATATAGCAAATAAGGACTCTCAAGTTAGCATGACATTTAAATATAAGATTTTTTGTTCAAAAACCATGACAAGTACATTATATCAAGACTGTACAACCTTCATGGAATGATGAGGACAGGTGGGCCCCCTCGAGCCTCTTTGACAGCTTTACCACACTTGGCATGCCCTTCCTTGCAGTTGGCCTATGCTCTGGCCTCCGGCTAACCATCTTGTAGTTCAGTGGCCAATAAGCATATGGTTTAAGCTTACCCTTCTGCTTTAAACCTCCACTTGCCTTCTTGCTTGAGTATTCAGAACCCGTGTATGCCCAACCAGACTTCGTCATTTTTCTATGCTTTTCTGCTTTACGTGAGTTAACTGATCGGTTACTGCTTGCTTGACTACTTGCATCCAAATCAGCTTCTGTAGGCATACTTCTTTTCAGTGTTGTCCCATCCTCAACATGCAATCAAAATGATTATACCTAAGATGTTAATTGTGTAGATAAATGATTATACCTCAATCTGTTCGGCTAATCTTTTTTGAACCCCACATGCAATCGTAATGCTTAAGTAATATGTGAGAAGCTGTTAAGACCATTATTTATAAGAGAGTGTATAAGATGCCACAAAGATGTATGTGTGTGTGCAGTACTATGGATGATTATAAACCAATTTTGAGAATAAAATCATTAGTACAAACCCTTTTCAACTTGCTCAGGAGCCTATAATTTTCTGAGTTCAACCTAAATGTATTAGTTTATACCCGTAATCGCCTAAATGTATTTGTTTTGTGGTCATCGTCCTCTTTTTGTACATCATTAGCAGGTTCATGGTCCTATATAGAAAAATAAAATGAAAATCAAATCATATTTTATAGATTTACATCACCACTATGAGTTATCACTCTAACAACACCAATAGATTCAAACTCACAAAATTCACATATGAAATCTCAACAGAAGCTTAGAGTAATACCTTCACGTCTTAGGATGTCAATAAGGTGTGAGATTAGTTTAGTTGCTCAAGTTCACATGAAAGACCTATACTCATTCATAGGAAGATAAAAAAAGAATAAAACATTCCTACAATATTTCAACCGTAAACTGGTATTATAAGAGTGCAATGGTTTAAAAAAATGCTTTATAAACACCTCATGCACAAAAACACAACTGGTATTATGTTGTGGTAAAATATTTAAATCCGAATGGTGACAAAAAAAATTAACGCTTCTTCATACTTAAAATAATGCTAGTAACAAAGACAAAATTAAACCATAACCAATAGCTAATGTTAGCTTGTATAAATTCTAGTAGCTTAGCATAAAAAGTAACTATAAACTGATGTATTATGAAATAGTCGAAATGGTTTTACCTAAAGAACCTTGCAAAGTTATAGCATAGTACGATCCCTTAATGTGCCGTTCCAGAGACAATTTACGGAATATTCGTTTACAAGGAGTAAGAAAAACACACCCTTAGCTTCCACTTCTTTAGAAGGTCAGTGTAATCTGTTCAAATCCATTATAAATTTAAAATTACGGTAAACCTATAAGATAATGTACAACTTTTATGTTTAGTTGTTAATTTACAATCTCCCTCTTTTATATTTGATGCCATGTGTACCAACACTCAGTAGTTTGCGCCTTTGTGTTGTAATAAAATTTGTTCATTAGCTCTTAATATAATTTAATCATTATAATGTGGTTATAGTGTTTCACAATTGTTATCATTTCATTTATGATCACAAACTGTTCAATAACTTTTAAAGTGTAAACTCAGAGAATTATTTACATAAAGATGGTTTGAAGCAAATATTAGTCAGCCAGCTATTTGTAAAATGTTATGATTAAGAAACAGCACTCCACTATTCAAACATACCAAGGATAATCTACCAAAAGTGTACCAAAAGTATTGATCAAAGCAGATACATCAAATTTAATATCGATATCACAGTAATGTATTATGTATTGTGAGAGAATGGCATTATAACTTATTGTACCTTCGGGCGTCATTCAAGCATGAAGTCACGAAGTTGCTACTTATGCTAGGTTTCATTATCTCAAATCATGCTTCTAGTTGTGCCTAAAAACATTTATCGTTGTTTGACTATCATGGTAGTATCAAACCCTATTGTCATACACCTATTTAGCAGCATAAAGAAAAGCTTTAAACCTAAAAAACTGTTTTTGTTGCGGTGGTAATTGTGATGCAAGTGAAATTCCTGTCAAGAGAAGTTATTCATTTTTTTGATATGATATTGGTGGTGCATACTTCATAATTTGTTCTATTAAGATATACCTAGGTGTAAGATTATATTTTAGCGTATATAGCAAAAAATATATCTTTTTGAAGAGGCAATCTAAAGCTTGCATAGGTTTAGTTCTAATTAAAATAAAGATAATAAGTAACAATATCGATAGCAAGAAAATGTCTATTGTCATACAACTAATATTTTTTCCTCTAATTCTGAAAGACCTATACTCATTATATTTATTGGCCATTTAATAATATTTACCTCATAAACATTACAGTATAAAACCCATTATACCTACAACCTCCTCATCATAAATAGAAGGCCTACACAACACTTTATCTATAGCAGTTGTTAATAATAAAATAATTTATGAGAAGTTAATGTAGGCTATAAAAGTTATCTACGGCTAGGTATAAGTTTTGTATCACACCCGTAAAAGTATGAACAAAACGTCATGAATACATATGGCTAAATATAAAAGTATAAGCTAACATTCTTAGCATTATTCATCCCTTTAGCTCACAATCTACGTCCAAAAACAATCTCCGGATCTAAGTTCTGTAAGAAACGAAAACAAACCCAAATATCAAAAAACCCTAATATTAAACCCTAATACCAACAAAACAAACATATACATAAACAAAATAAATAAAAATAACATCATTTTATTAGGGTTTTAAGAAAAACATATACCTTTAAACAAAACAAAGAAGAAGACCAACCTGGAAAAAAAGAAACCAACATACGTATACACAATCTGAAGAAAAAAACACAGTTCATCATTAGGTTTTTGAGAAAAGGATTTTCATACCACGTTTTTTGAGTAGCTTTATCGAGATCAGAAGCAAATTGTGCAAAAGCTTCTAATTCTGCGAATTGTGCCAGTTCTAATTTTAATTTACCGGCTACTTGTTTCATAGCTTTAATTTGAGCCGCAGACCCTACTCTGGAAACAGAGATACCCACATTAATAGCGGGTCGGATTCCAGAATTGAAGAGATCGGCAGATAAGAATATTTGGCCGTCAGTAATCGAAATTACATTAGTAGGAATATAAGCCGAAACATCTCCCGATTGGGTTTCAACTATTGGTAAAGCGGTCATACTTCCTTCACCTAAAAGAGAACTTAATTTAGCAGCTCTTTCCAAAAGGCGTGAATGTAAATAAAAAACATCCCCTGGATAAGCTTCGCGCCCAGGCGGTCTTCGTAATAGAAGAGACATTTGGCGATAAGCTTGCGCTTGTTTAGAGAGATCATCATAAATGATTGAAGTGTGTCGTTCAAGGTACATAAAATATTCAGCCAGAGCTGCTCCTGTATAAGGAGCGAGGTATTGTAATGTAGCAGGGGAATCCGCCGTTTCGGCTACCACAATAGTATATTCCATCGCGCCCCTTTCCTGAAAATTAGTTACTACCTGAGCCACAGAAGAAGCTTTTTGACCAATAGCTACATAAACGCATATTACATTTTGGCCTTGTTGATTTAGAATTGTATCTGTTGCTACTGCTGTTTTACCGGTCTGTCTGTCCCCAATAATTAATTCTCGCTGACCACGTCCTATGGGAATCATTGAATCAATAGCAATAAGCCCTGTTTGAAGAGGCTCATATACAGAACGTCGAGAAATAATCCCCGGAGCGGGTGATTCAATTAACCTATATTCAGAAAATGCAATTTCACCTCTACCATCAATAGGTTTAGCCAGGGCGTTTACAACACGACCCAAATAGGCCTCACTTACAAATATCTGAGCAATTTTTCCTGTTGCTTTTACAGAACTCCCATCTTATATCAGTAAACCATCACCTATTAATACAACACCAACATTAATTGATTCTAAATTAAGAGCAATACCTATTGTACCCTTTTGAAATTCTACTAATTCACCCGCCATTACTTCATCAAGCCATGAATCACGGCAATCCATCACCTACTTGAAGTTACGGTGCACCCCAGGGGTTACCGGTTTTACAATCTTTACTTCTCTATTATATTACTCAATACGTTCGCGGATAATATTACTAATTTTGTCGGCTTGAATGGTTACCATAAGTATTTCTTAATTCTTTTTTGAAAAAAATATAATAAATAAAAAATAATGCCCAAATAAAGAAGGACTAATCCGTTATTTGTTTCATCGCCCCTAATATGCCAATATTGGCACTGATAGTACGTAAATGTAACTCATTGTTTAAACAACTATTCAGAGTTCCTAGAGCTCCTTGTAAGGCTTGTTGGAAAACCTGTTGTCGGACTTGACTATTGGCCTTTTGTTGTTCAAAATTTATAGTTTCATTTTTGTAATTTTCTAATTGTTCCAAAGAGAATGATTCTTTTTATCAAAGGATAAAAAAAGGTCCTGATCTCCTACGGGAATGATTTGGAAGAGCCAAAACCAAAAATAGTGGTATTTGCAGGCATGGCCATGCATAACATAGAAATCACACTTGGAAAGGGTAGACAATTATCTAGAGCAACGGGTGAATGATTCACGGTCGAGATTTTTATTCATACTGAAGTTATTCTTTTGCCAAATTATAGGACCTGGATGAGGCTTTGTAATACCCTTTCAATTGACATAGGAGTAGGATTTCCTATCAAGTGATTCGTATTTGTCAAGTCCTTCTATTAGTCTACTCAGAATAGACTTTCTATTTTATATCAAATGTTATATTTTTTTCAAGTAATATGTATTTGTCAAGTCTACTTGGGAGACGAAAAGAAGTTGATTATGGAACGTCTAAAATGAATTAGACGTTGGGTCGATGCCCGAGTGGTTAATGGGGACGGACTATAAATTCGTTGGCAATATGTCTACGAATATGATATTTTTTGGGCATTTCTCATAATATCAAGTCTTATTCCTATTTTGGTATTTTTCCATTTCGGGATTTTTTTTACAGCTTGAGTAGCAAAGGACCGGAGAAATTTATAGTATGAACTGGGTATAAAACCAATAGACGACGCTTTGTTACAATTTAGAATCCGCTATTATATGTTTCCTCTAGTTTTTTTTTGTTTTGATGTTGAAACAAATTTTCTTTGTCCATGGGTAATGAGTTTCGATGTATTAGGTGTATCTGTATTTGTAGAAGTTTTAATTTTTGTGCTTAGCCTTTGTTGTGTTGGTGTTATGCTGATGTGGCGCTGACGTGGCAGCAAAAACTTGGTGTTGCCAAGTTATGATACCTGATGCTCTTACAAGGCACTTTAGAGTGAGATTCGCTTATAGAATAAGGCAATTTAATAAACTTTGCCATAAGACAAGTCAAACAAGTTTCATTAGCAGTATGTGAAACATATTCAGAAACTAAAGGAATATGCTTTAGTATAGTATTTGAAACATGACCTAGCCTATGGTGCCACATATTGTACTTATTATTGAACACACTAAAAGCAAAGTCGTTTGGCATAGAACAGTTTCAAAAGAAAGAGTAGCGACTACAATCTTCAAGAGCAGAGATAACCATGGAAGAAAGTTGAGCATGAATTTGATCCAAAGGAAGTTTGGGCAGATGGTACAAACCAACTTTCTTCTTACCCAAGCCCAACACCTTCCTAGTTTTCACATCCTGAATTATACAGAATTGTTCATAAAAGGTGACAAAACACGGAATTACACAAACTGACAAAAGCCTAAATTTGAAAGATTGAATAATTACAATATTTTTTAGCTCAATTTTGTTTTGCAAGACCATATTTCCAACCTTTGAAATGACAGAAGTGTGACTATTTGGCAGATTAATTGTCACACCCCGAAACGGGGCCTAGTCGGAAACACGTGTCCGGGGGAAACACGTTATGTCATAATACACATCACACAAGATACAAAGAACGACCTTTAAGGGTACGTTTAAAATCCAACATCGTTGCATTAATTAAAATAGTTAAAGTTTTACATAGGCCCAAAGATAATATGCGAAAGCGAATAAAAGGTTTTAAAGTTTGACAACGATGTTAACATAGATAATAATAATTCTTGAAAATCGGTCCAATGCAAGGCTACACCATAAAGCAAGCAAAGACATCCATAGCTAAGCACCTGAGAAAAACATGCTAAAACGTCAACATAAAGTTGGTGAATTCATAGGTTTAAATTTAATAATAAAAGTGGACCACAAGTTCACAGTACGCACGTGACAGTTATAGGAGATACAACTTCACATAAAAAGCATTTACGTTTGCGCTAAGCTCATGACACCGAAGCTCAATTTAAAAGGAAGCATTTTATATGCCAAATAGAATTACTCGCCCTAAAGGTATCCGACCAAGATCACCTATTGAAAATCCGACATGGTATATATCCGTTTGTTCGGGACCTCCGAATCTAGTAAGCGCTACTTACCCGGATAGGGATAATTAGTCCCAATAGATCTATTTATAACACTCACGCTTACTTAACCAGCCAGTCGGTCAAGCAA
Source organism: Tanacetum coccineum (assembly GCA_026074375.1). Classification (NCBI taxonomy): domain Eukaryota; kingdom Viridiplantae; phylum Streptophyta; class Magnoliopsida; order Asterales; family Asteraceae; genus Tanacetum; species Tanacetum coccineum. The sequence goes on from BQNB010117990.1 coordinate 11,975, forward strand.
TTGACGGTTCATGATAGTTCGGGCATTAGTGGTCTATTCGCTACTTAGGCAACACGTAATCAGGAAAAGGAAACGTAAAGTAACTGTGTCCATAGTTTAAAAACAAGCAATGTTTCTCACCCCAAAATAGTAAAGTAAAAGTAGTAAAACATGGGGCTATGAACTCACCTTAGCAAAATGAGCAAATGATAATCACGCAAGTAAAAGGTGATATAGAAATCTAGCCGCGACCTAGAATAATAACGCGTCTCAGAAACACGGAAAGTATGCCAAGAATTGCACAATATGTTCATCACCAAAAGACATCCATGTGTGTTTGCTTTAGTTTGATTAACAAGACATGATGAAATGAAATCATATAGTTTTTCTTTAAGTTTCGGCGTTTATCCAAAAGTTTCCATTTTTAGTAAGTTTCTATTTTAGGAAAGTTTTTAGTTTCGGGACGTTAATACCGTCCCCTATATTTGTTAAGTTTCCATAAGTCAAAACGCACTAACTAGCCTTAATTACTTAACTTCTAAGTCCGTTCCGCTAAATTCTTACCAAACTTACTATTTTTAGTAACTTTATCGCTTTTCCCAAAATATGTTGACGGCGTCATTAAACAATACCAATCAATATATAAGTGTTACTATATGTTTCGCTAATGTTTAAAAAGTCCAAAAATGTCCGAAAGTGTCCGAAAACCCATTTTACTATACATCAGCAAATATTTTCACTTGGTTTTGCAACAATATATTTCAAGTTTCATTTTGACTTTAACTAGGTCGTTTTAATGTTCGATTTTAATGTGGATATATGAATAAACTATTATTCAAACAAGACTCTTTAAAAACTATTTTACGCCTAATTAAAAACATTTTTAGGTTGACCAAACCTGATAAACAATTCAGGACAGCAAGCATTTTTTTGTCGAAATGCAACCAAAAAATCCACCCAAAACTCATAATAGTGTCTAATCTAGCTATAATCTCATTCACAAACTAATCTACACAAAACACACTTAAGATCTAACCTAATCCCGTAATTTTTATTGTTGCAACACTCAGCAACTCTCATCTCACAAAGAACAAAATATTTAACTATTAAATAAGTGTATCATTATTTATGAAATCTTGTTTTTAAAATCTTTCAAAAATTAAAACACAACATATGGATGTATGGATCTTGAACTATAAGAAGAACATAAGAAAAACAAAAGAAAGATTCAAGATACATACAAGAAAGAAGAACACGATTAAATACACCAAGATCTATACCCATAATAAATAGATCTTGAAAAATCCAAATAAAACAAACCTAATTGTAGATCGTGAAGAAAACCCTTAAATGACAGAACCAATGCTTTAAAACACTTAGTGTTCTTAGAATTAACTTGGAATGCGTGGGATCTTGCTAGAAATCAAAGATATGAAAAGTGTATGGGTGTGTGGTGGTGGTCGTGGGTTTCAAGAGAGCAAGAAGAGAAAAGAATTTTGTTGGTGGCTTGTGGAATGAATGTGTAACCCTAGTGTATGATAAGTATGGTTTATATAGGGATTGAGCTAGGGTTTTTAGGCTCTTTCATGTTGACTAGTCAGCCAACAAACACATTTGAGGTGTGTGTGTCGGTTCGGCCATAGAAAGAAAATAGGAAGAGCAAGTGAAATTTTAAGGAGCCATGGTGCATGAATTTCTAGCTAAGATTCATGTGTTAGTCAATTGAGAGTCAAGGTGTGTAAGAATCACATGGGAAATTCTAACTTGAGGATATGTTCATGAGAATGACACTCTCATGTGTCACTTTCATCCACATGCATGGGATTTTTAAAAAAAGATGTCTTTGATGTAATTTCAAGACTCATGGTGCATTTGGTTTAGGTTTAGGCATCCATATGTATAGGGGAGGGATATGAACGAAAATTTTCACTTAAGAATATGAGATGGACGATAACTAAAGTTTACACAAAAAAATTCTGAGTTTTCGGGGTTCCGTTAAGTCAAAAACGCGAAAAACACAATTTAAACGTTAAAGCGTAAAAGTAAACATCGGAAGTGATCGTAAACTACGAAACAATTAGAAAAGATAAAATAAATCTTATTATATCTAAATTAAGAATATCCCGATGCCAGAAGCTTTCGATGAGTTTTAATTTACGCGGGTTTATTTCCGGTAAATGCTAGATTCAAACGTAACGTAAAAAAGTCAAATAATGTCGGAAAGTTTACATATTGACCTAAAAATCTGGGGGGGGTTGGGGTTTTTTTTTGTATATTATATATTATCTGCCATAATCTTCCTTATCCAAAGTGGCAATGAATCCAAGTTGCTAAAACCTCCAGTCGGTTGTAGCAGAGAGGCGAGCTCTCACCGACCTCGTACTAGACCAAAGCAAATCAAACCTTCTTCTGCCGGTGGTAAAGCAACATTGGGCAGTCGCTCTATGGTCAATAGAGGGTAGCAGCAAAGATGGTGATGAAGTCGGTAAGGGTATAGGTAAGATAGGTGGTGTCCCTGATGGTAGTGTATCTGATCTGGTGTGGGAGAGTATGATGGGTGGTGGTAATGGTAGTGAATGGGAAGTAGATGGTGCCTCGGCTCTTAGCCAGATCATAGAAGCTTGATATCCTAATGGATAAGTAGGACTAGTAGGTGGTAGTGATACTGGTAGTGGTGGTGAGAGAATCTGAGGTAGTGGTGATGACCATTGGGAAATTGGTGATGAAGGTGGAGTAGGTATAGAAAGAAGTCTGGCAACCTCTATATTTGAAGTAAGTGATACGGGTGTCTGAGGTCGGATGGATATCCTAGCCGTAACACGGTGTACAGGTGGGGGGACATAGTCGGCCAGAGCTGGGTGCTCCTCTCTCACATCATCATCTAGTCCTCTTCTCTCTTGCCTCGTCTCGAAGGGCTCCTCTTCACTATTATCATATCATCTTATTAGTGGGATAATCAAATAGATTCCTAGGATCCTCTCTCATGATCCTCCTCTTGGATTCTCATCGGAATCGATCAGGAACATCTGGTGAATAGCGTGGGTGAGACAGAGCAGGCAGTGTGCTCTCTAGCTAGGAGTACTTCCTTGGTGGCATAAATTCCGGGTATACCGGCTCAGGAACAAACTCTGGTAGAGGTAGGTACTCAAGACCCGACACATAATCAGAAGATGGCGGGGCCTTAAAAGCGGCTACCACATATGCATACGGATCCTCTGGCATCACTTTTGGGAATTAAAGTCTTCATACTTAATACTGCCAAGCCAGAGTTTGTACTGCTAAGCATAATTTAGTACTCAGTTTATATCTAACAGTATTAGCTGGGTTAATATTGCCAGTACTAATCAGTTAGTACTGCTAGTGTAAACTTAGTACTGCTAGAGCAAAGTTAGTACTACCAGTACTAACTTAATAACTGCTAATAAGCTGAAGTTAATGCTGGTATGAGATTACATGGAAAGTTAATGCTGATTGAGAGGATTACATCTGAAGTTAATGCTGATGAGAAGATTATAAGTTGATGGAAGACATTTATGAGAATGTATTTAATACTTTGACGACCATGTTTAGGAAAAATATTAAATAATAGTTATAGTATTCAATATGTTTGATAAATACTAGAAAAGTAATGTAAGGCCCTTAGGGACTCCTTGTGTTATTAAGGAGGACCTAGGGTTTGTTACTCACATCTCTCATATCAATCAATCACAAAAACACGCAGTCATATCATTGTCAGTTTTCATAGTTGTCAAAGTCGATTGAGAAAAGCTTCAAGGTTGTAACCCCAGTTACTATGTTACAGAGTACTCCGTATGATTAATCTATTATATTGGAGTGTTTGGTTATATTTTGTTGTTCAAGATTATGTTTATTGATTTTATTTAGAGTATTAAGGTGTAGATTTCTGCATAACTTTTATATACATACAAAGTTTTTACAACAAGTTATTTAGGATTCATCAAGGGTACATATTAAACTTAGACAATTAAGAACGATTAGGTTTGGGATAACACGTGGTATCAGAGCTTTGCTTTGAGAAACTTGGTTCTAGATCTAACATGGAGCTTGAATACAAATCGTGGTCTATGTAAAACTTTATATCAAATTGGGGGGAGTATGAGATGTGGGCTATTAGGATTAAGCAGTACTTCTAGATCCAAGACTATGCACTCTGGGAAGTGATAGAAAATAGTGATTCATGGGTCTCAATATCTCAAACATACAGAAGAATGATTACAGTTACAAAAGATGTTGCACTGCAACGCAAAGAAAGACAAATAAAAAAGAATGACTGTCAAAAGTAGGGGTTTGTTATCCTAGCATTCAAATGAAATCAGTAATTCAGTCAGTATCCAGATGCTAAATCAATGTTTGATGCCATTGAAACAAGATTTGGAGGTAATGCAACTACCAAGAAAACTCAGAAAACACTCTTGAAGCAACAGTATAAGAATTTCAGTGCATCAAGTGTAGAGTCTCTGACCTTTATTTTTAATTAGGCTTTCAGGAAGATAGTAGTAGCTGTTTTGGTTGTGATCATTGCCCAAGATGATTTAAACTTATCATTTTAATTCAGCTTACACCGGAGTGGAACACTCATGTAGTTGTTTGGGATGAATGAGCAGAGGTTGAGACTATGAGTATAGATGATTTGTATAACAATTTCAAAATTGTTGAATAAAAGGTAAAGAAAACTGTTGGTATATCTAGTGGTGGTCAAAACTTGGACTTCATGACTGCACCAAGCTCTAGCAGTACCAATGATGCTAACAATGCTTGTTCACAAGTTAGTGCTGCTAGCCCTAGTGTTAATACTGTCAGTCCACAAGTTTGCACTGCAAGTGTCAGTGATAATACTGTGTATGCTTTCATGGTTGAAAATCCGAATGGTTCTAATGTCCTACATCAAGACTTAAAGCAAATTAATGAAGATGATTTGGAAGCAATGGATCTGAAGTGGCAGCTCTCTTTGCTAAGTGTGAGAGCAAAGAAGTACTATCAGAAGACAGGCAAGAAGATTTTCATTAATGGTAATGATATTGCTGGATATGATAAATCTAAGGTGGAGTGTTACAACTGTCATAGTTGGGACACTTGCAGGGAATGCAGAGCCCAAGAAGCAAGAAAGGTCAGTTAGAAATCAAGAACACCAGGACAGCAAGGAAACAATGAAGACACTTCGGAGGCAAGTTGGCTATTGATGTTGTAGGTTTTGACTTGGAGTGACATGGCAGAAGAACAAGATCAAACAAACATGGGCTAAATGGCTATTTTCAGATTCAGAGGTATACACTGATAAAACTTACTCTAAAACTTGTCTGAAAAACTATGAAACACTTAAGAAACAGTATGATGATTTGCTTGCTAAACTACATCAAACTGAATTTAAGGCATCTACTTATAAAAGAGGTCTAGATACTGTTGAGGCCACACTTGTCCATATAGGAGAATAAGGTTTTTTTGGAGAAGAGTTGTTGTCCTTAAAGAAAGGTAGGGATGCAAACAAATATGAAGATTATATGCTTAAACAGGGATTTGAGAAAGTTAAGCAAGAAAAGGAGGGCATTGACTTTAAGATTGAGAAATTTGAAAATGCCTCAAAGGATCTAGACAAACTGTTAGGGAGTCAGATAACTGACAATAGTAAAAAGGGATTGGGGTATCATGCAATTCCACCACCTCATCCTTTAATCTATAATGCTCCAACAAAACTTGATTTGTCTTATTCTAGGCTAGACGAGTTCAAAGAACCTGAGTTTGAAGGCTATGGATTAAGGGCCAATAAAAGTGTTTGTGAAATTTCTTCAAATGAAACTAAGAAAAATTCTGATGCTCCTTTGATTAAAGAATGGGTTTCTGATAATGAGGATGAAGTTGAGTCTCTTGTTGTGGTAGAAAAGAAAATTGTTGTTCCTACTATTCCTAAAGTTGATGTTGTTAGACCAAACAACAAGAAAAACCAGTTAGGAAAATAGTTAGGTATGCTGAGATGTACAGATCAAAAGTTCCTAGGGGAAACCAAAGAAATTGGAATAATCTGAAGTCTCAACAACTAGGAAGTAACTTTGTAATGACAAAGCATGCTATGTCTGTGGAAGTTTTGATCACCTCCAGTATACATGTAAACAAAAGAGACAGCTAAATGGTCAAAGGGAGGAAAAACCAGTGTGGAATAATGCAAGAAACAGGTTCGAACATAAATTCTCTAAAAAATTATACCCAATCCAAAAAGTCACATGTTCAAGAAAATCTTAAACTAGTTTTGTCTGGCCCAAGTTTTCACTTAATACTGCCAGACAAAGTTATCTTAATGCTGTTTGTTGTTGTTGCTCAAGACAAGTTAATACTGCTAGACCAAAGGCAGTGGTTAATGCTGTTAGGACGAATCGGGTTAATGCTGTTAAAGCATCAGCATGTTGGGTTTGGAGACCTGTCAAACCTAATAGTGCTCATCCACTTTGACGGGGATATGATTACTGTTGTACAAGAAGGAAGATCCAAGTTTGAAATGGCTTGGGTTCCGAAGGTTTGATTTTTATGTGCTGGGCCAAAACCCAAAGACAGACTTGAGATTTAGTGAGGTTAAACAGCCCTGAAGATAAAAAGGTAACAAGAGCAAGAAAGACTTGGTTATAAAGCAGCTGTGAAATTGCATGATCAATTTGATGATGAAAAGAGAGCAGGAGCAGAGTTGACTCAACAAAATGACAAGTGGGGCGGGGGGGGGGTGAACAGTACAGAGTAAAGAAGTGTTGGATTACATTCTACAAGTCAAGATAAAGGTTTTATCCAGAAACTTAAAGATTCAGAAGGAGAACATCAAGGTTTAGGGAGGATTGTGGGGGGGGGTGATCAAAAGCCTTTAATGAAAGAAACTGATGTTTACAAGGATGAATTTCAAGTTTAGGGGAGGATTGTTAAGCGAATTAAGTCTTCATACTTAATACTGCCAAGACAGAGTTTGTACTGCCAAGCATAATTTAGTACTCAGTTTATAACTAACAATATTAACTGAGTTAATACTGCTAGTACCAATCAGTTAGTACTGCTAGTGTAAACTTAGTACTGCTAGAGCAAAGTTAGTACTGCCAGTACTAACTTAATACTGCTGAAAGACTGAAGTTAATGCTGATTGTGAAGATTACATGGAAAGTTAATGCTGATTGAGAAGATTACATCTGAAGTTAATGCTGATTGAGAAGATTATATGCTGATTGAGAAGATTTATGAGAAAGTATTTAATACATTTGACTACATGTTTAGGAAAATATTAAATACTTAGTCATAGTATTCAATATGTTTGACTAAATACTTAGGAAAGTATTGTAAGCCCATTAGGACTCCTTGGTGTATAAAAGGAGACCCTAGGGTATGTAGTTCACATCTCTCATATCAATCAATCAAAAAAAAAGCAGATCTATACACAATTCATTTACATAGACATCTCATTCTATATAGTTCATAGCTTCAAGGTTGTAAACCCTAGTACTACACAGAGTACTCGTATTATTGATCTAATAATATTGGAGCGTTTGGTTATATCTTTGTTTGTTCAAGATTACTGTTTTATTCATAATACTTCTAGGTATTAAGGTGTAGATTCCGCATACACTTTAATATACATACAAAGTTTCTACAACAAGTTATTTTGGATTTATCCAAGGTAATTTAACCTTAGACAACCTAAGGAATCGATCTAGGTTAGGGATCAACAAGTGGTATCAGAGCTTGTGTTCTGAAACTTTGATCTAGAATAAACTATCAAGAAGAATCCTTTACTCACAAGGAAGAGATGGCTCCTATGGCTCTTTCAGACTCTGAGGTAAAAACTTGTTCAAAAACTTGTCTGAAAAACCATGAAACTCTTAAAAAACAATATGATGATTTAAGAACAGAGTTTAACAAATCTCAGTCCAATTTAGCTGATTATAAAAGAGGGTTAGCATCTGTAAAAGAGAGACTTGTCTTTTACAAGAAGAATGAGGTTATGTTTTGTGAGCAAATTGATGTTCTTAAAAGAGATATCACATATAAAGACTCTGACATTAGTGTGCTTAAATGTGAATTAGAAAAGCTTAAGAAAGAAAAGGAAAGTAACAAACTTAAACTTGACAAATTTGAAAATGCTTCTAAAAGTCTAGACAAATTGATAGGGAGTCAAATATCTGATAACAGTAGGAAGGGTGTAGGGTTTGTAAGTTATAATGTTGTTCCACCTCCACCTACAGGTTTATTTGCACCCCCAAAGATTGATTTGTCCAATTCTGGTCTAGAGGAGTTCCAAGAGCCTGAGTTTGAAGGCTATGGACCTAAGACTAGTAAGAGTGCTAGTGAAGATATTTCTAATGAGGTTAGGAAATCTAATGATGCCCCATTGGTTGAGAAGTTGGTGTCAGATGATAAATCAGAAAAGAAAATTGTTTTTCCTACTGTTGCTAAGATAGAATTTGTTAAATCTAAACAACAAGAAAAACCAGTTAGGAAACCAGTTAAGTATGCTGAAATGTACAGGTCACAAAAACCTAGGGGAAATCAAAGAAACTAGAATAATCAAAAGTCCCAACAACTAGGAAATGATTTTGTGATGCACAATAAAGCCTGCTATGTCTGTGGAAGTTTTGATCACCTCCAGTATACATGTAAACAAAAGAGACAGCTAAATGGTCAAAGGGAGGAAAAAACAGTGTGGAATAATGCAAGAAGGGTGAACCATCAAAATTCGCCAAGAATTACTCACCCCAATCCAAAAAGATACATAGTTCCAAGAAAAATCTTAACTAGGTCTGGCCCAATTTCACTTAATATTGCCAGACAAAGTCATTTTAATGCTGTTAGGACGAATTGGGTTAATGCAGTTAAGGCCTTAGCATGTTGGGTTTGGAGACCTATCAAACCTAATAATGCATCAATCACTTTGAAGAGATATGACTATTTTGATTTAAGAGGCAGATCCAGGTCTGTAATGGCTTGGGTTCCCAAGAAGGTCTGATTTTCTTATATGCAGGGCAACCTAGAAACAGAATTGGAAGATTCAGTGAGGTTAAATAGCCCTGATAATAAAATGGTAACAAGAACAAGAAAGACTTTGTTATAAAGCAGCTATGAAATTGCAAGATCAATTTGA
>BQNB010117991.1:0-21076 GCA_026074375.1 Tanacetum coccineum
TACTTAAATAACAATCCTTAGAGAGTTCTTAACTAATCTGAATATTGTAATTTCTAGTTTTTAGAAGAAGAAAGCATTATCTGTAATGACAAATCTACCATTAACGAGTTATTCGAGTGTTTACCTTTAACTGAAGACCTATGTATGTGGTATGGGGTCATTGAGGTAATATTATGCACATGGTATATAATTGATTTTGCTTGGAGTCAAAAGTTAAGTTTTATTGTTAATTATTTTGTTTTGGCTATGGTTCAAGTGTTTTGCTCAAGAGGGAGTTCCACGAGTGCTTCAAACCCCATTAATCCACCTCAGAGACTTCTTTTTGGGGAATATTTGTTTCATTGACACCCATTGGTTACCCTTTGTTTGTTTTGTAATTAGAAGCTCCCCCAACCTGGAGATACTTAAGCTATGGGTAAATAACTCAATACTGTAAATCTGTCATAAGTCCTAATTTTATTGATTCTTATTCCATAATACACTGACACAAGGAATACTAACACTATATCCAGATATTTCACGATCCAGATCTTGAGAAATCCGAGATAGAGTCTGAGATAAAGTCTGTTACACTGGAAAATTGTACGGATATTTGGTTGGATCATCTGAATGTATTTGAAATTGGAAGATTTCACCAACTTGGAGTTTGTGAAGCTTATTTTGGCCAAGTCACCTGTGCTAAAGAAGCTGATTATAGTACTTGACTATGAGGTTGCTGAGGATGAAGATATGCTGATCTTAAAACTCCTCTCAAGTTGCCCACGGGCATCACCTCTGGTTGAAATCATTGTTAGGCGTCATTCTGATGAGGAGATGTAAGTTGACTTAATATTTGTTTTCAGTATATTATTTAGTTCATGTTTTGAGCTTTTTCTATTTGTTGACTTCAACAGAAACGGTGTACAATGCTGAGCGTCCAACTTAAAGATATGTTTAGACTTCTTGAATTTTGTACCTGGCTTTACTAGTCTGGCTGTTCCAAGAGTGTAGGCAAAGTAATGGTGAGACGACAGCTCGAATGTGGGATACTGTGACGGTCTTAAGGTTAGTAGGGTTCAAGGACTAATGTTTGGTTAAAACCAAGATGCTTTATTTAGAAAATGGAGAGATTGACTTTCTATTATTGTCAAACATGTTTAAGCGAATTTATTCCAATGATTTTACTCTAATGGTGTATGCATGATTGGTGTTACTGGGTTTCATGTGTTTTATATGGTCTTAAATGTGTTTTTAAGTAGAAAATTCATGCTTTAAAACCGATCTTATAAGAGAGTCGAGGAGAAAAGCTAAAACAGTTGACTTTTCAGTAGTAGTCAAACTTTTTTAGTTGTTGCACAAACTAATAATCAATGAGTTGTAAGCAAAGCCAGAGCATAAAAGTTGTTGGTATGTTCATTTGAAGTATTGAAAGGTATTTCAACCATATTTGTAATCAAAGTCATTTATAGGTATTTGATTGTGTACATCTAAGTTTATGACCATATAGCGTCAGAGGGGAGTGAGGTTGCTTGGTTAGCTGTTGAATCTAAGACAAGTTATTCGATGTCTTCTATTGTTTTATGACCAAATAGCGTTGAAGGGGAGTGAGGTTGCTTGTCAACGTGGGACAAAACCAATTGTCAAGCGACTTACCCTAACTCACAATTGCTCCATATCTCACATTTTAGCCGTTAAATGTAGTTTAGTGACTTTCAAACTTCAACACGTCATCATTCCGTTCGATTGACCTAAGCTCTTCTCTTAGAAAACCATCAAGTAACACCAGTATACAAGTAAATGAATAAGGTTTTACCTGAGCCAAGTAACATCGGTACTTTCGGGCACCTCCAATGCATTACCTCAAGGAGTAGAATAGAAAAGGTTTGGTGAGTTGAAACTGTTGAATACATTGTAGAAATGCCATGTTTGTTGACAAACAACACTCAACCCTCTCTACTTCGAAATCATTTTTACTTCCTCTGATAAGTTCATTTTATTATTGAGGATATGCAGTTTCTTTTCAAGCCTTTAACTTGGCTTTTTAGACGAGTAAAGCCACTCATCTAATGTTTAGGATCAACTAGGTAAAAGCTCGAAACAAACCAAGCTTAAACAAGCTAGATGTACAGCCTCTTAATGCCTAATGTACAATGCTTGTAAAATTTAATAATCACAAGTATAATGCTTAATGCATAATGTACAATGTAAAACATGTTTTTGTCAAATATGAAATTTTCACTATACACACTGTTTCACCAAATCGTTTCAATTGTGTATTTTTTGGGTTTTCATATTTTTTTAAATAAAAAACTTTCAAAAATAAACCATTTTATTGTCTTTTTTACTCATTTACTTTTTACACATCATAGTCGACTAAAGTCGCGATATCTCTAATTTTTCTCTTATGATCTACATTCTAAAAATCATACTATTCAATCCAAAATATTTTTCTCTTTAAATTAAGATCGATTTTGACATGGTTTCGAGTTGTATTTCGAAAAGTAAAAAATGAAATCGATAACCAACAAACTTTTACGAAATCTTGGCGAATTTCGGCGATGGTTGCGGTATGATAATATTTGCCTGTTTTTCCCATCCACTTGCAATGGTGTTTGAGTAAACTATCACGCCGGTGACGTCAATCTTGTCACACATGAGATTTATTGCGATGTTGGCGATAAACATTTAAAAATGTTGCCACTTAAGTGTCACGTGGCATGGAGTGTCCCTCTTTATATATATTAAACACCAACCTTACTCCTTTCAACACTACATCCATGACTAACATTTGTAACCTTTTTAATACAAACACGACACCCGTTCTTTTTAACAATGTTTCAGCAAAAGTCTTGATCACTTCACGCCTGTAGATGGTTGAATCGGTAGTCTTTGTCCTATTTATCTTCCGGATTTAGGGTTTAACTCTAACTGACAATAATATTTAAATAATTTTACCTTATTAGCTATGTTCCCACGTAAAATTTTAAAAGAAATGCATGAGGACGTTTGACAACAATTTTTGAACAAGTTTTTATACAGTATATATATATGAGTTTCTATAAATAAAAAAAAAAAGAGGAAATTTTTTTATTTAATCCTCATTGATATTTTTTAATAATTCATCCACAAACTCTGCTATATAAGACTGATTAAAACATCATATTACAATTTTTTTTCTCTTGTCTTTGTTTATTTTTTATTACATGAATAACTAAAATATCGCAAGTATAATAATTATTTATAGCAAAAAAATCTCGTTGATATGTACGGATACTCGTCTAGTTTTTTAAAATGCCATGAACTCTCATCTTCTTACATACAAGACACAACTTACACACTTTTATACCATTCTTACACCGTTGTCTTGTATTCTGTTTTTAGTTATAATCTTTTTTATCGTATACATCGCAGCTTGTATTATTACGAATTAATTTTACTGCCTTAAAACATGTTTTTGTCAAATATGAAATTTTCACTATACACACTCGTTCATCAAAGTGATTCAAAAAGGGCATTTTTTGAATTTCATGCTTTTATTAAAAACAACCTTAAAAAACTCTTTCATTACTTTTTTACTCGATCACTTTCTTACCTTTTACACCCTATAGTCAACTAAAGTCTCGATATTTCTAATTCTTCTTTTATTTTTTATGTTCTCAAAATCATACAATTTAATCCAGAATATTTTCCTCTTTAATCTGAGATCGATTTTAACTTGGTTTTGAGTTGTATTTCAAAAAGTCAAAAATGATATCGATAACCTACAAACTTCTACGAAACCGTGGGGACTTTCCACGATGGCTGCAATATAATAATATTTGCAAGTTTTCCCCATCCACTTGCTATGGTGTCTGAGTAAACTATCACGCCACTCGCGTCATTCTCGTCACTCTTTAGATGTACTGCAATGTTGGCGATAAACATTTAAAAATGTTGCCAGGTGAGTATCACGTGGCATTGAGTTTCCCTCCCTATATATATTAAGCACTAACCTTATTTCCCTCAACACTCCATCCATGACTAACATTTGTATTTTATTTCAAACAAACATGACACCCGTTCCTTTAACGCTACACAAAATTTTCAGCATTAGTCTTGAGCATTTCACGCCTGTAGATGGTCAAATCGGTTTTGTCCTCTTTATCTTCTAATTTGGGGTTTTACCTCAGGATCGATTCCATATGCTTCAAGAGAACTTGAGCCTTACTTATTAGTGATGATGACCATGTGTGAAAGCTTCTTCTATCCTTGATGGCATTGTTTTGTAAAGCTGAAATCGCGTGATTATCACTTGTGAGTCACATGATAATCATGTGACTTAAGGTAAATCCCAAACATCTATTTTAATATTTACCTGATTATCATGTGATTATCATCTATTTGAAGGATAATCATGTGTACCTGATTATCCTAGATGTCACATGATTTTTACAGAGGTATCGGTCATATCAAGAGGTAACTTGAAACGTGAATGGGCAGTCATTCCCGCCGATTTTAATAATGATGTAACACCGGATGACGCAACAGCCAATTGACGACTTATTTCTTTGACGACGACGACGCCAGTATTTACCGTCCTGATTCCAAACAAACTTAGAAGGAAAATTTAAGTAAGTGAGGTATCTTCCATCAGTATACCACTCATTGTATTCTAACCATTATGTTAAAGTTTTTTTTACTATGAGTGTTAACGACAACCGAATCGAGCCTGTCCCTTTCTTTGAAGACACCATGTTGCATGTTTTGTAGGTAATGGATGATATTTGGACATCAGGCTCTCTGTGGTGTATTTCAAGCTCGAACATCCTCCAACACGCTTCCTGTGGACTTATGTATCTTACGTCCAGGCAGTTCTTAATCTCATCAACAACTATCCGTGGCCTGCTAGTAGATTCTTATGCGATTGTTCTATTTCTTGATATGCGGGCAGCAATACGGTCTGTACCCTTTGAAATGTACTTGAATAGGTACTTGATGAGCATCGTACACCCACAATACTCTACATTAATATGAGCATAGAATCTTGTCAATAAGTCCCTGTTGTACGGAACTACGTACCGATTCTTTAACTCAACGTTTTGCTTCAACACAGTGGCACCTATGTCTCTCCTTCGGTAATGTACGAACCCATCTTTGTCAGTGTAAGTGCGGTTGCAATGCTCCTTCGGGAAATTCTTTTTGCATTATGTAGTATTCTACATACACGGAGCGGATAGACATGCTAACCCGCAGGGACCGTGCATCATCAATTCCGAAACAATTTTATAACATTCAGGATCTGTCTCCATTGAGGGCAGTTCAGTAGACACATAGAGATCTATGTCTTCATCTCTGCGTACTCGTGCTCCTTCATGTATCCATATCAGGGCGTGACAATGCGGAAGACCTCGCTTCTGGAACTCAACAGTATATAGTACTGCAACACGAAAAACATAAAGTATATAAGTTTGGGTAACCATTGAAGGCGGCGAATGGTAAATCAAAAGTTATATTGTATGATAAAAGAGAATTAAGTAAAATACCTGCCACAATTTTACCAAATGGTTGAGCATCCTGTAAGTATTTCACAAATTGATGAATTTTCATTTCGAAAACCCTGTCCATTATGTCTGCTCGATCCATAGTTAAGTGTAGGAATTCATCCATGTACTCAGTAACTTCTGGCCCTTTTATATTGCATGTAAACTGTAACACCCCGGCCCCAACACAAGAGCGAGAGGTCACAAAGAACGACAAAGCAACTAAACCTGAATGACCCATTTTATTAATAAGTATAGTTTCGATAATAATTTAAAATTTCTTCTAGAAAGTGTAACCTCAAAATTACATAATACCTAAAAATATAATCTAAGTGGAGTCTTCAAATGCATGATCTCTAAGGTCCAGCTAGCTCTCGTCACACATCTCGTTTAGCCCAGAGTACCTGCCGCGGAAGAAAAGAAAATGTGGCTGAGCTAATTGCTCAGTGCGCGGATGTGGATAACAATATAACAATAACGATAGCATGCTATATAATAGTGAAAAGAGAAGTACCAAGAGATCACAAATAATTTTCATGTCACATCAACTCCTCAACCCCATAGTAAAAAAAACTGAAGGAAAGGTTTGGGATATTTATACCGAGTATCCTACATCATATCATATCAAGTGCACTTCATGTGCTAAGATCATATCATATCAAGTATCACAAGGATACATTGGACGCGGCCATAGTACCTCTATAGCTAGTTGCTCGGTATTCCTAACTCCTGTCTACATATCTAGGGTTCTATGGTAGCACAGTGAACATATAAACCAACCAAACACCGTTTTCATAAAATTAGTTTAACCATAGTTTTCATAAAAAAATCATGTTCACCGTGCATATGAGTCCTGTGGGAACATGAATAATAAACGCTCATATAAAGGTGGAACCACATCATTTCCAAATATCATTTTTTTAACATAATCATAAAATGCATTTCTCAATTAAAGGCGATCATATAGCAAAAAGGATACAAGAGAAATCAATGGGAGTATATAAAGCAACGACAAAAGAGAGTACGAGTATGAAAATTACGAACATGTCAACGATTCAAAAGAGTACGTGAAAGAACATTCGTACAATATAATAACGATCAAAAGAACGAACATAAAGGATCATCCGTACGATCATATTCACAAATAAAGAATAAGATCAGATATCCGTACCTCAACGAGTGTCTAAAAATGCCTAACGCAAAAAGAATCCACCAACATCCTCAACAAAGTCCATACCGCAAAATTGTCCTATGTTAGAATTACAAAGATAACGTCCCATCTTAGTTTCTAATATCCAAAGTCTCGTTAATATTTATATGGTTTTACTTACTATTAGGTGAATGTGTGCAAACATATAAAATACATAGTTTAGTAAAAGAATGAAACAACACATCTCAACCATCTGAGTTTCGTCTCAGTTTTATAAAATAAATCCGTGGGTCAGTTTATAACTATAGTATAAATAGCTAGGACTAGTTTAGAAAAGGCTTTGCATGAAAGGGCCAATTTTGATAACAACAACATACAAGTACTAAATTCTAAAAATATTACTATGGGCTAGCATGCAGACGCAACACTTGCGTTGAGCATTTCTGTTTCCGATTCGTTTAGTATAAGGCAACTAGAACCATTTACATAAACATCCTTTTACCCTTGGTTTATACAGTATAAGGAAATTTAGACAATAGCTGCTATCTTCATTATAAAGCTCTTATGTCACATGACCCGTTTATAGATCCGAAACCCGATTCGTTATGACTAATAATATCATATCAACTATGTTTTCGTTTTCGTTCGGCTAGTGACTTAAACATAATTTTGTGAACATCAACAACCATTTTTCTTATAATGATCTTTTATAGTCTTTTAAGTGACACATTTTAAGACGTGGAAAATTAGACATATTACGATCAACAAATAAAGCATGAATGCGAATCGAAGAGTATACCTCCAAGCCAAACGGAACGATTCGAGATAAAAACGAACACCAACTCGAACCCCAGTGAACAAACTGAAATCATGACTCGAGCATGATTACAAATATGATCGCGATCACGAACACTAGCTCGAACCACTAGCAACTCCCGCCGTGAACACACGAAGTTCTAACACATTGCATGATCATCGTGGAGCTAAACATAAGCATGGCCGCGAACACAAGCACGAACAACACGGACATGAACACATAGTCGTAGCTTGAGTAATGTTTGACGTGAACCAACTTTGATCATGGCGCCTCTCTTCCTCCCTCTCGTTTTCTTCTCTCGACGATGAGATTTATTGTGAATGATTAAAGAGATGGGGATGATGAACTTTATAGACTAATTTCTGTAACAGGAGACGTGTGAACGAGTTTGGGTTTGCCGTCTTATTTAGCGAATGATAAAAGAGATGAAGAGGGTCACTGGTTTGAATGTTAGTCAAATGTTCTTATCTTATTTTCTTCTTTTGTCACAAATGCTCATTTATGTGTAAATAAAAGTAAGTGAAAACATGGAACACGTGTAAATAAAATGGACAAAACTGAAGGGATAAAGAAGAAATTATTGACTAAGTGCTTCTGACAAGTCATTATTTTTCAACGTGAAACTAGTGATTTTGAAAATCCTTCTATTACTTCACTTTCTAAATTACTGTATAAGAATGTTTTATGAATGCATTTTACTGTATTTAGTTAGATACAGTACTTTATATATATTAACCAGCAAGATTATTCCGCCGGATGCTGTTTTAATGCACCCATAAAATAACCGCCCGACTCGATTCCTTCCCAAGTACATTTAATGCTGCCAAACCGGATACCCATTTACACGTGCTCTCATGTCATCACTTCCACCGTTTCTTCTAATCATCTCACCCACCATTACACACATCCCTCGTATCTCACCCACCTCACCTCTCTGGATCTTTCTTCTCTCTATCGCTCATGTCTCACTGTTTTTGTGGCTTAATATGAGCGACGGGTGTTTGATCGATGGTGGTGGTTTTGGTGTTTGGTGACTATTTTTTGGGCTTAGTGACGGGAGTTTGTTTGATGGTGATGGTTTAGGTGTTTGGTGACTATTTTTGGGCTTAATTAGCTTTAAACAAAGAAGGTATATGTTCAGTTTTTAAGATTTTTGATAGTTGATGATTTTTATGGTTATGCTTTTTTTGGTTTCTCCAATAATCAGTCAACATTAAGGAACACGTGTGATGTGAACTTTACACAATTGCTTGCATTCAATTCATAGCAAAATTATTTTATACCATCCATATTTTTTAGAAGTCACTGATTTTCATTGTATGCTTATCATCTCTTATTACATATTTTCATATTTACATTTTTTTTGGGTTATATTGCATATCTGATTATATCAAAAGTTGTAAGCATTGTTAATAAGGAATCGAAACACCTGGCGTAAGTGATGTGCTGATTGAAGTAATTGATTTGGCTAATTTTTTTATCACGATTGTTTCAGTTTAGTTGTTGAGTTTATTTGCATTGCTCTGTACAAAACAACTGCTCCATAATTGTTTGGCATTTGATTTGTTTGGACACACTCTTAAAGTGCCTTGAGTGTTGTTTATGATTTTGATGTTGATTTTGCAGCTATGTAGTGAGGTCTTTTGGTATTAGGCGTAATGAAAAGATTGCATGTTACGTCACTGTTAGGGGAGGCACTATGTATACAACTCTTGGAAACTGGCTTGAAGGTTAAGGAATACAAGCTTTCAAGACGCAACTTCAATGACACCGGATGCTTTGGTTTTGGTATTCAGGGGCACATTAGTCTTATTTGTTAAAAAATTTTATCAATTTTTGTAGAGATTAAAACTCAACTTCATCTGTTGTTTGTCACAAATTTTTAGATCCACATGTTTCGACCGTTCAAATTTGTTTCGTGGTTTGATTTGAATTTAAATACTTGGTGAGGTTGAACCGTTGAGATGATACTGATATGTATATATGTGTATTTCAGGTTTGCAAGGCAAATTTGCGATAGCTAAAGATCCCAATAAGCTTCTTCAGAAGCTTGGTGCTTTGTGGTGGTATTCAGGTATGTCTCATCTTAAAGTCAAAAGATATTGCAATTTTAATCTAAACATGTTGTTGGTACATGTGGGATTTAGTATTTTAACTTTCAAGAACGAAATTTAACTAAAACTAAAACGGGGAAGATGGGTCAAAATTCAGCCGAATTGCTAAAACAGCCTATAGCTACTCATAGCTTTTTTTTTGGTGGGGGGGTGTTTAGGATTGTTGATTAAAACTATCCTTTTGATGATTTATGTTACGCAAAAAGCAAAAGCGTTTGGATAGAAACAAACTAATGATTGTTTGAGTGTCGAATACGTGGTTTGAATAACCAGTGTTGGAGTTTGCTTATTAAGTATGCTTTGGTGATTCTCATCTCTTAAATCACTAAGTAGAGAGAATGGCCAAACAATGAAACTATGTTTATGTGATTAGCATAAAAGTGAAAGAATAGAAACGGGTAAGATAAGCAATACCCTCAAAAACAACTTATTGTTTACAACTTAATGTAAAAAAAGAAGTTTAAACAAATATTAGTTGTTTTACATAGCGAGCCTAAACACCCCTAAATACTGTCAAACTTATTTAGTGTTGTTTGATTTACAGGATAATGGCAACCACTAGCAATTCATATGTGCGCCCATCACTGGCAACGTATGCATCAAATGACACACAACACCTAGCTGCAGTTCTCAGATTGTTTTGTGACTTCATACCAGTTTTGGAACCACTTTCCGTTATTGTGTGAGCCTCTCTCTATGCTTCATGAAAACTATACATCATACACTAAAAATAGTAGTTTATTTGTAGTAGAATTTTTTTTATATCAATGTCACAAAAAGGCTCTCATGGCTTTACGTCTACAAGTTATTGCCACCGTGACTTTGACAAAAGTTACTTATTGAGGTTCGTGCACTGTTTATTAACTGTTGCTTTATCAAAAAAGTATGCATTCTTAGGCATTAGAAACTTGCTGATGCATTCGTTCTAAAAGTTGCAGGTTCCTCACCACAGGAATGACGTTTCCCACAAGAACATGTTTAAATTGGCAGAACTAATAAGTTAAATCTCGAGCCAATACGTGGTATATAATTTCTTTTCTTTATACATTATATATAGATATTTATACTCCTTTAGGCTGCACGCATGTAGCAAACGACGTGGTTCTATTGGTTTATTCTCGATCCTACTCAATTTTACAAGGCACTCGGTTTACCTGTGCAACAACTGTTAAAGATATCGATGAAACTAAAGGATGGTTCCGCACATCTTGCAAAACGTGTCGCTAGAGACTCCATAAGAATTGGTTTTTGTTTGACTGCAGTTTTTAGCTCCGACTCATACGAGGGATTCAAAGTAGCTTTCGAGGTACAAACCAAATGCACCCTAATGTTTCATATTGTATGGTACATTGGTACTTTATATGTCAATTTCTTTTTCGGATTATGAGATGTATGAACATAAGAGGAACTGCTATGGTGGAAATGGTAGAAGTGGTGGAAATGATGGCCATGATGGCATGAAAATGGCAGTGATTATTCACAGGCATCGGTAACTTCTTACGCTGTCACTTATTAATCTGTATAAAGTCGGCGACTCAAATAGGTTGAGTGATTATTGGCAATTGCTAGAGCACGGGATAAACACACCTAGATACTTTACACTAGAGATGTTTTTGTCTATGGTGTGTTGGTGCATGTTTGCTCATATTTAAGGTCATTTTGGGTGGTTTCTATGATGGTTAGCACTCAACCATTTATGGCCATACATTATGGCATTTCTGCAGGACGATGGCTGATACGAACGAGGTGGATGAAGCTCTTAAAGTAGACGAAGGTCCTAAATTGAACTCAAATCCTGGAGAGGACACACCTCAATCAGATAATGCTCCATCAATTATATTAAGTATAGCAATGGCTCCATTACTATATAAACTACTGTCAATTCTGTAATTTGAAAAAATTGCGGTTACTTCTTGAATTACAGGCAATGTGGAAAAGGAAGAGGATGATAATGAGTGCGAAGACGAGGGAGAGTCTGAGGAAGACGAAGAGTAATAGGAGGAGGAAGAAGGTGATGAAGACGACGAATCAAAAGAAGAGGGAGAAAAAGAAAAGGTAAATGATGGCGGAAGTGCTATTGTAGTGGTTAACGGGGAAGGAACTAATACTGATAAAGAGCAGAACAAGGGAGATGTTGTCAAAAAAGATGAGAAAAAAGCTGGAGAAACAAAAAATGGCGAGGAGTTGGCTGAAAATTTTAAGAGAAAAGAAAAAAGAGCTCGACCTAGAAACAAGAACAAAAAGAAAGATACACTAAAAGCATCTGGGACATTGGCTGTCGTTGAAGACAAGCCAAAATCATCGATCTGAGGTTGATGTATGGGATTTTGAAAGCTGCTGGACCTGGAGGTTATAACCTTGAACCAAAGGCTTTAAATCCAAAGTTCCCATCCTAAGTTAGTATTTATATACGTAAAAGCATCTATTTGTGTCTTTCCGATTTCCGTTATCGATTTATCATAACCTATTACTGATTTCCAAAGTTTTTGTTATTATGACTTGAATATGACGGGCTTAATCTTTACATGAAAGGTATTCCAATCATGCTAAAAACATTTTATATTTGAGTAGTAATGATTTTCAGGGGACGCTACGACTACGAGTATTGTGTTCTGATACCCACAAGACACAATTTTACTAAGTCTCTATACTTGCATACGTTTTACGATCTAATTAACCAATTAATTAACACGAGTATGCAGCGGAATAAATGATCACATGTAGAATACAATAATTAACAAGATAGAAAACATGTACCTTTTAGCACGAAACGATACACCGTTTAAAGGTAACTGTAAACACCGTCTTTTATATACGCGTGTGTATAATACCACGCGAAACCACCAAGAATCAAAGAACAATCCCTCTACTTCGACACATATTACACATCACGGAGATACGCTAGGATGCTAGTCCTTTATTCACGATTAAAACAACTGAACACGTTGTTCATGTTTTGGTTCTTGTCGTCATACGATCGAATCCCACAAGGGGATGAAACTGCCGATTGCACAGAAAGAGGAAAAGTGAATCTGATATCATGCCATAAATACTATGCATGTGTTTTGTATGTAATACGTGTATGGTTTGCATGCATATCATGGTATACACATGCGGCAGAATTCACAAGGGTTTTTGTTTTTTTTATTTTTTGTGTCAACCGAATGAATGAGGCAAAGGAGGGTTATATAGCTTAAAGACTTGTTCTCCAAGTCATACTCAAACACTTCCTCTTGTTTGCTAGAAACGACATTCGGACCCTCCTACTTTCCTTGTTCGACTGGTCACAACCAACACCCCACGGGTTTGGTTTTTGTACTAACAAGTCCTTAACTTGTTAATATATTTTAATTAGTTCTAACGTCTAACGTTGTAATTAAAGAACATTTAATTATTTCGTGAAACATATTAATATAATTAATAATTAATAAAAATATTAATTACATTAATAAACGTATTCTCTGCGTAAATGCGTGCGTCCCCATAGGCTCAAATAATTCCCGGACATATATAATTTATATTCTGTTCATATTCCAACAGTTATGAGGGCTGTTTGGCTATTGTCCAATTCATAAGGTGGTTTCTCATTGTGAAGGGTAATGAACTTGGTTGAGTGGTATAAGCAATAATCTACGGAGGGGCCCAGTGGTATCTTCTTCAAACAATTTGAAGGATCAAATTCTATATTGACTACAAGTTGTCTAGGTCTCATGTGGCATAAACCTTTCTGACATAGGCCTTAATTAGTTACTTATCAGGAATTAAACGATATAAAGAAGGAGGAATATTCAATTTGACTAAAACCTACTTGCATCTCAAGTCTAAGGATTTATGAAAATAAATTCACGTACAAGATTCACTTGATAACGTCGATCCATAAAGTGATGTTCTTGCTGGCGGGGATGGAAATCAATATTATCTTTATGATATCATGTGAGTGTGGTGGATCATCCTTAATATCTCCAATATCACACAATCACTCAGAATTGTCTTAGTTTAACAATTATCCCATATTGTTAATCGACAACGGATTAATTTAGAATAATACATTTATTATTCATGGATTTAAACATGCAAATATAGGACACAATTTAAGATATATATATAACAAAATACCAAGTATCATTATCATAAAATAAATTGTTCAAACATCCCTTATCCAAATACTAAACACAGATCTACATGAAACTACTAGCTAAACGAAGTCCCATGCTCTTAGCATGTTGAGTAAGCTTTCCTTTTGGTAAAGCCTTCGTAAAAGGATATGCTAGATTGTCATCTGTGTGAACTTTAAGAAAGTATCTTCTATGGTAGTGTCTGGAGCCCATCTGAACCCCTGGTTCGTTGGCGATAAGAAGTGCGGCTGAATTATCACAAAACATCTTAATTGGTTCATTTATTGTTGGTACATTATTACCAAGCCCTGAAATAAACTTCCTAATCCAAACAACTTCCATCTCTGCTTCTGAAGCAGCTATGTAATTCAGCTTATGTAGCAGGCTTTCAGTAGTACTTTACTTGGAGCTTTCCTAGTCTACTGCGTTTCTGTTAAAAACGAAATGTATCCTGTCAGAGATGTCATGATCATCTATATCGATCTCAAATCCGCATTGTAATAGCAATTACTTCGAAATTCAGCTTCCGGATTTCCACTATAATACAAGACTTATTTTAGTATTTCTTTATATTACTTAAGAATATTTTTCACAGCAGTCCAGTGACTTTCACCTGGATTTTGTTGAAAACGGCTTGCAATATTTTATGCGAACGCAACATCAAGTCTAGTGCATCTTACAGCGTAAATATGGAAACCCACAGCCGACAGAATAAGGACATTTTGCCTACGCTTCACCTCTTTTGTCCTCCTCTATTATGTGTGTTGAAGCACCTTGTGTTTTATTCAAGTTAAGTTTTTCTTGCATGGGGATATGACCACGTTTGGAATTATCCATTCTTTACCTTTTAAGATCTTATCCATGTAAGCATTTTGACCAAGTCCAATCAATCGCTTTGACCTATCTCTGTAGATTTTGATTCCAAGAAATAAAATTCTTGCTTTCCCTAAATCCTTCAAGCAAAACCTTCAAAATTAATCTTTTACACTTTGTAAACTTGGTATGTGATTTCCCATGATCGATTATGTCTTCAACTTACAAGATGGAGGAATGAACATTCTTCCATCTAGCCTTTTGATATTACACATGAATTAACACGTAAGTCATGTAAAGCGTCACGTAAGAATCATGATTGTTTTAAACGCAAACATCATATAAAACATGTTAACATTTAGCATTTAAGAGCATGTATTATTTAGATATACTAAGATATATTATATTTGAATTGTTTGAGAAAGACAAAAACCTTTACAATAAACATGCATTTAATAACCAAGCAAATAATCGATGATCATCAAGATAACTATATATGCATATAATCATATCACATAGGAGCAAGTTAACATCTTAAGATATTAGAATATATATGTGAGATGCCATAAATCTAGGAAAGAAAAATTCTAAGACAAAGTTTATAGATGTAAACTAACTTT
The DNA here is from genome assembly GCA_026074375.1 of Tanacetum coccineum. Taxonomy (NCBI): domain Eukaryota; kingdom Viridiplantae; phylum Streptophyta; class Magnoliopsida; order Asterales; family Asteraceae; genus Tanacetum; species Tanacetum coccineum. The sequence continues at coordinate 15,128 of BQNB010117991.1, forward strand.
AGGTATATTTAGGAAGAACCATTTAATCAAGTTGGAGAATGAATATGAGACTATTACTAGTGGTGCTCAGTTAAGGCTAAACACGACCATTTTTACGGGTTACACACACCCAACTTCTCACATAGAAGCACTTCATCCATTAGGTTAAATTGAATTTCTAGTACAATAGGTTCTCCAGTAGTCATTCTCATTTTAGAAGAAAATGAGTTCCAAAATTTACCTATCAAAGAGTACCAAATATGAAGTTTGCTTGGCTCACTAATACTTGGCCTAATGTGACTCAAACACCATGTTTTTATGATGGTAAATCTAGATGATATATTTTACACACAATTCTAATAGAGATGTGTTGAATGTTTAGATTATCGTAATAAAAAAGTTTTAATCTTTTGTTCAAGATTTACCGGTTGTTTGGTTTTGATGACATATTGCTTGATTTAATAGATGTGCTTGATTTAAGAATGCTCCTTAGCATATCTTGTGAAATGAATCTCATTAAGATTATTTATCTTTATTAAGTTTGTGATTCATAAATAATAAATGATTAAAACGTAACATATTTTAATCTTAAGCAAATATGATTTTCTAAGATTATTATTTTTGTCAATGTATTAATATCATAATTAAACAAATAATATGTAGTGTATATTCTTGTAACACAACCATTCATGCTACGAAGAAAATAAAATGCATAGGATATATATTATCCTTTATTAATCGTTTAATACCATAAATCGATGAATTCTTTAAACATAATGTTTCCCAAACATCATGTTATCCTTGGTGAATGAACAAGAGTATTATTCTTATTTGAGAATTTAGTTTATAAGTGAATTTTAGCTTTGAGTTGTGTTTTATGTTGTATGAACGAAGATTACATATGTTTTAAGTTTGCCCGTGTTTGGTTTTTCAGAAATGACAAATTTACCAATTGCATTGCAATGTAAATCGCTTGAATATTTTGGACGAAACATCCAAGTCGTCAATCATACTTCATTGTGTATTTTATGCATATATTTGCTAAGTATTTGGAACACAATTATTGGACAAGTTTTCTTAATATGACATCATTTTCACAAGTGTGAATTATGATCCGATGCAAACTCTTACAGTCTTGGAAAAGGATGTCGTTATTTTCATATCAATCGAGTGTGATTGAGTATGTAGGTCTAAGATAATATCTCTCGTTATATTTTGATATTAATCTTAAAGCTAGACAAATAAGAATCCGATTTCTTGTCCATACTCAAAGACTTGTCAATTAGATTCGATAAATATATCAACCATAGTTTGAATAACGAATCGATATATAATCGAGATCTTTTTTGACCCTCACGAACACTCATTTAAAGTAAATAAATATTTTAATAGCGTGTACCGTTAATCCTAAAATTATTTGTGAGAGTGAGGTTAATGAATGATGAAAAGTTAACTTATTGCTTCATGATTATCATATATTTTGTTTATTTGAAAGACGTACAATGAGCACACTTTTGACAATTCATAAGTATTATTACAAAACACAACTCTTATAAAATGATATATGAAATAGAATTAGGTGTGTTATGTTGGATCAATTCAAACACACTTAGAGTTTGAAAATATTTTTTCTTTTATATAAATACTAATGTATTAAAATGATCCATTTTCTCTTGTTTAAACAACCTAAGATAAAACAATGTAAGTTGTTTAAAATATTTAAACGTGTTGTTGAGAATAGATTAAATCGTTTGAAATATTTAGGTGACTAGTTTTAACTCATTTAAAAATATACTAGACAAGTTATTAAACTTTTATTCCTAAGTATATTCCTATAATCGAAAAGATTTACAAGATGTTTGAGTAACATTAAGCCATCTATGCCTATATGCAATGCAAGAACAATTTTTCAATCTGAATGCAAGAAATCTAGCATAAACTCTAGTTAGGCATAATCCGGAAAACTAACTACAAACGAATAGAATACATGACACATGTGCTTAGATATTGAATTAGCTAAATCTCAAAAGCAACGATCATTTAATATTTTCTATTAACAAGACTAGGACACAAAGAAGTGCACATAATCATATAGCATAACACATAAAATCACTTGTCGTTGTTTTGTGTATTAAATACAATAATGTATACTTAGCTCGGTTTTATTTGAAAATAAAATAGTTTCCTTCCCATTTCATAAGTTAATCAAGATCAATATTTTGAAAAGATAAATACTTAATTTTTCAAAGATATACCAACTAGGAATGCCCGACTCGAAGGAAAAGGTAAAATACAAGTTTTACGTCAAAACAAAACACAAATTTTTGACCACCATGTAGTATTTTGTCTTTCTGACTTATTTAAGTTTGGAATAATTGCTTGGAAGTATTTTTAAATGATAGTAGACTCAATTATCTTTAAAACGCTCGGTGGCACGACTTCTATGGAGTTATGGTTGATTTTATATGAATTTTCAAAGTTTTCGAAAAACTGCCGAATCAGACAGGCGGTCCCCTTAATTAATTAAGGGGACCGACTAGGAACTAAGGGGGCCGGCCAAATATTTAAGGGGGCCGCCCACCTGATACTCAGAATTACAATTTTTGTAAAAACTTGTTTTTTGATTTTGCAGAAAGGTGTACAACTTTCTGAATTTGATACCGAACATATAACACTTATTTTAAGCATCATTTTATCTCGAGCTAGTATAATTAGTATATATAACATCAAAACTAATACAAGTCAATCAACAAAACACTTTTCATATTTAATCCCCCTTAATGGGTAATTTGATACATGGATCGTACTCAATTTTTAAAACTATTTGTTTTGAAAATTAGAGCGACATGGCTCTGATACCAATTATGGAAATCGTAGAGGGGAGGTGAATACGTTTTCATTTAAAATCTTAAACTGTTTCGTATCAAATTACCGATCAAGCGTGAAAACAGTAATTATGTAACACTCACCGTCTCACGGAAAAGCGTATAATTACCTTGTGATTGCAAATCTACATGCGTCTCACGCATAGGTAAAGAGCAGTCTACAAGTGTCTTTATAAATTGGATGGCAAAAACTTAGTTGAAAAAGGGTATTTTATTTGACGTGTCAAATATGTACGAAGAAGCATGCATACATCTTCGTAACATTTATTTTAATAAAAACTTTTACTCAATTAAGTTATTATTACGGTATCACCTATTATCATCGTATCTTATACATAAATAGTGAGACCTTAAAATTGACGATTCAACGTATCTTTAAATTTAAAGATTTGCTTTTTATCGCGGGAAAAGATTAAAGAATGATTAAAAATCATTCAAACCCTAGACCATTCGCGACTTCCTACATAGTATACAAGGTAAGGAAACTACAACGTAGTCAGGTATTATAGGGTAATGGTATCTACAAGACCGAAGTCTTGATGAGTCTCCCCGAACCTTATCCTTGCAACTATATAGTACTTTTGCAAATTACGTCATTGATAAAATTAAAACTTTAATTTAAAGAATACATTACAAACTATATATTGCTAGTCTAGTCATGGAAGATTTTATATCGGATGTAAGCCGAATCCACTTTTGACTTTTTGCATTAGATAGTTCATAATAAATCTTATTTCGATAATCATTAGTCATGTTTATTTTTGTTTTCAGAAAAACTCTTTTATTTTCTCACAAGTCAAGAACTTAAAATAAAACAAATAAACATCAACTAAACTAAATAACATTTATTTAAACACACTTAACAATTAAGGCATGCAAACATTAAATATGATCCTAATTATCTAATAATAAAACATGCATTTATTCATATAAGGCTCCTTCGTCCTATAAACTCCGGCCATATGCATCGATATACTCGATTACGTAAGCCTTATATAAATAAATACCACATAGCACATAAAACCTTTTAATTATTTTAGGCCCCATTCATTCAAAAATAAGGGTCTTCCCGAATTCTTGAATCATGGATCTTACCAGTTAAGAAAATTTATTAAAATTATGCGTATTTTAATCATATTTAAACCAAATCCATTTAACAAATTAACAAGATTTAATATCTAATATCAATCCATGATAAATTTGCATGATTTTATCATGGATCTCCATTAACAATTAACAAAACTTAAAACCATTAACAATTAATACATCAAGTTTTATAAAATTGCATACAACCTAGATTTCGTCTAATTAATTTTATTAACCGTCAAGATCAAATCTTTTTAACAAAACCGCCCACCGGGGCATTTAAAATTAATCACGAAACCCTAATTTGTCCAATTTAATTCCTTGTAATTAAAGATTCTACACGATGGCTCGTGATGCCACTGTTGGGTTTTACAATCTAATTAACCATATTAATTAACACGAGTACGCAGCGGAATAAAGATAACATGTAGAATACATTAATTAACAAGAATAGAAGAAGTGTACCTTTTAGCACGAAACGATACACCGTTTAAAGGTAACCGTAAACACCGTCTTCTATATACGCGTGTGTATAATACCACGCGAAACCACCAAGAATCAAAGTATGATTCCTCTAAGCTTCCACACACTATACGTTCTTAGCAAACGACGAGGTATGCTAGTACTAGTAGTGAATAAACAAACGATCTTCTTGTTTTCTTGAATCAATCAACGAGCAAACAAATAATCACCAAGTGGTGATGATCGAATACAAAACGAAAACCCAAAGGTGTTCGTTCGGTTTTGTTCGATCGGGGAAGGCAAACCAAAACCCCGAAACTCTTCTAGGGCCGGTCGACTAAAGAGAAAGGGATAGGACGATCTTTTGTTTAGGTTTTTCTCATGTATCAAATAATGAAAGCCTAAACATATATTTATAACCTTAGACTCCTAATCCTTGTGGGATTACAATCCTAGCCGACTAAGGGAAGAAAAAAACAACCGAACCCTTTATTCTTTAGTTATTCTTTATTAGTCCCTCACGTTTAACCTTTAAACGTTTAACTAATTATTAATACTCGTTAACATTTAACGATCGTTCGTTATTCACTTAATATATTACCTTAATATATTTTCTCGTCATTTTACATATAAACGTGTGCGTCCCCTTAGGCTCGAAAATATTTTCGGACATATATTAATTCATATATGGTCATAATCCAACAGCTCCCACTTGGACATGTATGAATAATATAATAACATTGGTAAGCGTCTAGCAACACGCCAATGCTCCCAAAAACATTCGAGTGTGGTTTCACAGGGCATGAACAAATGATTTATGAATTTACAATCCCTTTGTTTCCGATACCGTTGTTAAATTGGATATGGATCAATGTCATTCCATATTTAACGATTCTGTTTCTCATATATGAAGTAATCAAGATTACTGAAAATCAATGAGACATATCTTCTATATTGCCAACAGAGTTGTATTCGCCTACTATCCAAACAATCATTGCACGGGCTACAGGAACCTTGATTGCTTCCAGATTTCGAGCCAAAAAGATAATGGCCTGTGGTAGACGTGACTTGTAAGATTTCACTAACATGAGGACAAAACATATAAGCTAGGACCTAAACAACTATCTAGATAGTGAAAATATCTAGCACCATTATTTGAACATGATAGATGGGTGAACAACTTTTGGTTATACCCAAATGCCTATTCGTATGTGAGAAGTAACACGGAGCTCTAAAGGAGAAAAATGGGTCGGTCGGTAGATTGGTAATGGAGTCAAAACAGTTCAGGCCAAAATGAGCAACTTTGTATGGGTCGGGCCTGTTTAGGTTGATTTTAGGGGTTTTATGCATTAAAAAAATACACTCTGGGCGACTTGTGTCCAGTTCAAGTTGTATCCGTCTTTGCTAAACTTCAAAGTTTATACAAGTACCTTATCATGAGTGGGTGGATCTTGTTTTGTTGATAAATCAATAAACAATGGCAAAGGTCCATATGTTTTTAGAATATCTGGCCAGATTTATCATTGGATAGGCTCAA
>BQNB010117992.1:9481-21076 GCA_026074375.1 Tanacetum coccineum
GAGACATAAATTCAGCTACTCAAACAAGGAGGATGACCAAGATTTTTGAAGAACATGCTATGGTCAGTTATATCAAAAAATAAAGGAGAACAAATCACAAAGATTATCAGAACTGCTTATTTGCCTGTTTTCTCTCTCAAAATGAACCCAAAATGGTGATTCAAGCTTTGACAGATCCAAACTGGATAGAAGCAATGCAAGAGGAGCTTCTATAATTTAAACTTCAAAAGGGTTGGACTCTAGTGGATCTTCCTAAAGGCAAGAGGGCTATTGGAACTAAGTGGGTGTATAGAAACAAGAAAGATAAGAGAGGAATTATAGTTAGAAACAAGGAAAGACTGGTTGCACAAGGTTATACTTAAGAAGAAAGAATTGATTATGATAAGGTTTTTGCTCTTGTTGCTAGGATTGAAGCAATCAGGTTATTTTTGGCCTATGCATCATTTATGGGACTTATTGTATACCAGATGGATGTGAAGAGTGCCTTTTTATATGGTACTATTGAAGAGGAGGTGTATGTCTGTCAACCTCCTGGTTTTGAATATTCACAGTTCCCTAATAAGGTTTATAAGGTAGAAAAAGCTTTATATGGTCTACATCAAGCTCCTAGATCCTGGTATGAGACCTTGTCTACCTACTTATTGGAAAATGGATACAGAAGAGGCACTATAGATAAAACTTTGTTCATAAAGAAGGACAGAGGTGATATCCTGTTAGTACAGGTGTATGTTGATGATATCATCTTTGGGTTTACAAATAAGTCTTTATGTGTTGAATTTGAGCAGATGATGCACAAGAGATTCCAGATGAGTTCTATGGGGGAGCTCACTTTCTTCTTAGGATTGTAAGTACAATAGAAGAAGGATGGAATCTTCATTAGCCAAGACAAATATGTGGCTGATATATTGAAGAAGTTTGATTTTACCACTGTAAAGGCAGCAAGTACTCCAATAGAGACTAACAAGGCATTGAACAAGGATGAAGAAGCTGGGGATGTGGATGTTCACTTATATAGATCAATGATTGGTTCATTTATGTACTTAACAGCTTCTAGGCCTGACCTAATATTTGTTGTTTGTGCTTGTGCAAGGTTTCAAGTTACAGCAAAGACTTCACACCTTTATGCAGTGAAGAGGATCTTTAGATACTTAAAAGGACAACTTAAATTGGGCCATTGGTATCCTAGAGATTCACCATTTGACTTGAAAGCCTTTTCGGATAGTGATTATGCTGGAGCTAGCCTTGATAGGAAATCCACAACAGGAGGTTGTCAATTTCTTGGCAAAAGGTTGCTTTCATGGCAATGTAAAAAGCAGACTATAGTTGCAAACTCTACTACTGAAGCCGAGTATGTTGCTACTACTAATTGTTGTGGACAGGTGTCATGGATTCAAAATTAAATACTTGATTATGGGTTTAACTTCACGAACACCAAGATTCACATTGATAATGAAAGAACCATTTGTATTGTGAAGAATCCAGTGTTTCATTCTAAAACCAAGCACATTGAAATAAGGCATCATTTCATCAGAGATTCTTATGAGAAGAAGTTTATTCAAGTGATCAAGATTCACACAGACCACAATGTTTTAGATCTTCTCACAAAGGCTTTCGATGTTAGCAGGTTTAACTTTCTGATTGCTAGCAATAGATTACTTAATTTTTAAAGCATTGTTTGAGGGGAGGTTAATTAAGATTGGATGAAAGGAAATGTAACATTCATTAGAAGTGGATGAAGGGTCAGGACAACCCACTGATCCCCAACATACATTCACATCTTCTTAACTCTCTAATGAAGAACCAATCATTGTTTTATAATCATATCAACTTCAAAAGACCCACAAACCTAGGAAAGCCAAAAGGACCACTAAGAAATCTCAGTCTAGTGGAGCTATTCACCTTGTTGCAGATGAGACTATCTATAAGGAGTGGGAAGACAGAATGGAAAAGGCTGCCACTACTGCTTCTAGCTTAGAAGCAGAGCAGGACAGTGGTAACATAAATAGGACCCAATCTATGGCAACACTTAATGAATCTCTTCCTTAGGGAACTGATTCAGGTAGTGGTCCCAGGTGCCAAGTTACCATATTAGGGGTGCAAAAGATTAAACTAGGTTTGAGGCTGCATCTAAACAGTCCAATGATCCACCTCTCTCAAGAGTTAACACACTTAGAAGTGGGGAGGACAACATGAAACTAAAGGAATTAATGGTATTTGTATAAAACTGTCTGATATTGTGAGCAAAAAGAAAAGAGAGATGTGTGAAACAAAAACAGAAAGAGTGACTTAGTGAGCAAAAGAATTGAGAGATAAAGTGAGAATAAAAACAGAAAGAGAGCTTGTGAGAATCAAGATTGGTGATGGAAATACGTTTTGGAACAAAATTAAGGTTAAAACTGGTATCTCAAAAGTTAATACTGCTAGGTATTACTTAGTACTGCTGGGCATATTTAGTACTGTTAGTCAGAAAAACTTAGTACTGCTGGGCACTACTTAGTACTGTTAGGCTAATCTTAGTACTGTTATGATACCGTTAGTACTGTTTGAGGTATAACAGAATTTCCTTAATTAATTATAGCCGTTGAGATATTTCCGCCAACAACTTAGCTTATAGGGGTCTATAATTTGGATATTTCTTGATCTTTCTTTCCCTTATAAGCTTTCTTCAAGATAAAGATTCAATCTTATTAAGTCGGTCCAATCACAACCTTAAGCTCTCTCTATAATATTTCAATTAACTTTGCCAAACTCACATACTCTCACAACCGCACCTATCCCAGACCTCAATCAACCTTTTCACAATCAACAATGGCTAATTTGGAGTTCTGTGATACACACAACATGGTCGCTTACTTGCACAAAACAGAGGGAAGTGAATGTTTTCATCAGATAGTGGATTTTCTCAATACAAGTCACATAAAGTATGCTCTCACTGAAAATCCTACTATCCATGTTTCACTCATCCAACAATTTCGGCAAACTGCTGCTGCAAACACCCTAGACTCTGGAGAAGTACAAATCACGGCTACAATATATGGGAAAGTTAAGCTTGTTTCTGAGGCATTTATCAGGAGGCATCTCAAGTTAGAAGACTCTGATGGTATTACTACTTTGCCTAATACTGAAATCTTTGAACAACTTACACTTATGGGGTATGTTTCCAACTCTAACAAGTTGACCTTCCACAAGGGTCACTTTTCTCCCCAATGAAGATTCTTAATCCATACCATTCTTCATTGTTTAAGTCCTACGAAGACTGTTTGGGAACAATTTAGTAGCAATATAGCAACTGCTATCATTTGCTTGGCCACAAACAGGACTTTCAACTTTTCTAAAATGATTTTTGAAGGCATGGTGAAAAACTTGGATAGTAAGTCTAAATTTTTAATGTATCCAAGATTTATTCAAATCTTTTTAAACAAGCATAATAGACATCTTCTACCTCACAACAGAACTTATATTGCTCCTACCCACACACAAAAACTATTTAGCAATATAAGAAGGGCTTCCAAGGGATACAATGGGGGTGGATATTCCTTTATTTCCAACAATGCTTGTTCAAGGTCTAATTCTACAGGGTGAAGGATCAACAATCCCAGTTGCGTCCCATCACACACCCTCAGGTGATCTAACAACCTCACAACCACCACTTTCATCACCCTCAAGGATACTAACCAGACAGGAAACTGAGGTTCCTCAGCCCAGTTCTCCTACTTACACCAATGTAGCAGATGAGGCTGCATTCATAAGTGTGGATGTTGTTCATGGAGGGGCTACCACTACTGTATCTAGCATAGATGCAGGACAGGACAGTGGTAACATCCCATAGTCCCCTACCATGCCCCATGATTCACCTCTCCCAGGAGGCCACACACTTGGAAGTGATGAGGGCAGTATAACACTACATGAATTGACGGTTCTATGTACAAAATTGTCATACAAAGTGGACAGCTTAGAGACAGAATTGAAGCAAAGAAAACATACTTATGGTGCTGCTTTAACTAAACATATCAAAAAGGTGAAGAAGTTAGAGCAGACTGTCAAGACAAGCCAAGCTAGAAGGAGAGCCAAGATTGTAGTCTCAGATGATGAGGAGAGTTCAAAGGATCCTTCCAAACAGGGGAGGATGATAGAAGACATTGATCAAGATGTAGGAATTTCCTTGGTTACTCCTACAAAGGTTTGTAGTCAAGAAGACCAATCTGAAGATCAGTTAGGAGTTCTTAGTACAGCTAAAGTTCTTGCAGATGTAGCCAAGAAAAATGTCAACACTTATACTAGAAGAAGAAGAGCAGTTAGTACTGGCAGTGAAGGAGTTAGTACTGCTAGTAGGATATTTAGTACTGCTAAAGAATTAGTTAGTACTGCTGGTTCATCAATGCCAGTTAGTACTGCTGGTATGGTTCAACAAGTTAACATCATTATTCCTTCATCAAGTGAGACTACTGAGACTTCAAAGGATAAGGGTAAAGCCATTATGCAAGAGTCTGAGCAACCAAAGAAGATCAAAAAGAGAGTTCAGATTCAGATGAGCCTTGATGAAGAATTAGCTCAGAAGTTGCATGAAGAAGAACAAGCAAGATTTAATGCAGAACAAGAAGCAAAGTTTAATGCAGAATAAGAAGAGCTACTTGCAAGTGAGACTACTGAAGATTAAGCTAATCCCCCAGTTGTTGATATTGATTCGGATAATGTTCAAGCTCATATTTAAGCAGATGAGGATCTGGCTCATAAACTGTTAGAGGAAGAAATGGAAAATCTATCCATTGAAGAAAGGGCAAGACTACTTGCAGAACTTATTAAAAAGAGAAAGAAGCTACAAGCAGCACAACGATATGAAGCAATCAGAAATAAACCTCAAACCATGTCTCAACAAAGAAAGACCATGTGCACATATATGAAGAATATGGCAGGATATAAGATGGAACACTTCAAGGGAAAGAGCTTTTATGAAGTTAAGGAGATGTTTGATAATGTTTACAAATAGGTTACCTCATTTGTGCCTATGGACTCTGTAATGGAAAAAAGAAAGAACAAAAAGAGCAGGTCTAAATCTTCAAAAAGAATGTTCAAAAAGGCAAAAGACTGGAGAAGGCTCAGAACCAACTGAAGAACTAAAAGTAGATGAGATATCACAAGAGGATTTACAACAAATGATAATGGTAGTTCCAGTGGAAGAAATTTATGTTGAAGCCTTACAAGTCAAATATCTAATCATAGACTAGGAGGTTTACTTTGAAGACACAAGAAAGTATTGGAAAATTATCAGAGTTAGAAACCATACATTAGCTTATCAGACCTTTGATGATATGTTAAAGAAATTTGATAGAGATGACCTGGATAAGCTATGGAGTTTGGTTAAAGAAAGATTCAGTTCAACAGATCCTACGGATGACAAAGAAAGAACATTATAGGTTGAATTGAAGAGGTTATTTGAACATGATACTAATGACTTTCTGTGGAAGCTTCAGAGGTATATGCATGATCCATTGACATGGAGGTTATATGATACATGTGGTGTTCACCATGTATCTACAGACAGAGGACATGATATCTTCATGTTGGTTGAGAAAGAGTATCCACTGACAAGAGGGCTGTAGACTTTGATGATGTGTAACAAGCTGCAAGTGGATCAATATTCAGAGATGGCAGATGAGCTTTTAAGGAAAAGTGTCATACTAGCAAACGGACCAAGACAGTAAAGTGTTTGGAAGCATCCTCTCTACACAGAAGGTTTGATTCAGAAACTTGATGATTTGAAGGTAAATCACAAGTTTAGGGGAGGATTATTAGGAATTAAGGGCTTCTATAAGTTTCTACTGCTGGTTTAACTTAGTACTGCAAAGAAAAGACTTAGTACTACCAATCTAAGTTAGTACTGCTAGTGTTATAATTAGTACTGCCATTACAAAATGTTAGTACTATCAATTTATTAGTACTGTTAGTTATAATAGTTAGTACTGGTTACGTGATATGCATGAGATATATTAGGAATAGATATGCATGATCATGTAACACGTTTTGTAAGCCCATTAGGGTTTCCTTGGTGTATAAAAGGAACCATACGGCATAGATCTAGATATCAAGTTTTATATAGTTTGCATAGCAATCATAGTTAGTATTCATAGCTATTTTGTAACTCAAAATAGTATTCAATATATTGAAAGTTTAGTAAAGATCTTGTTTTACTGTTTCATTGTTCTTTTTAGTATTACAAGCTAGATTCCACATAGTTTGTAGTATTTACAATCTTAGTTTCTACTATAGTTGTTTTGGATCTATCCAACATAACTAAGCTTTAACAAGCTAAGTAAGATATGTTCAAAAGGGATCAACAAAGCATCTTAGAAGTGTTGATCAAACTTAAGCTTAGTTAAGTTTCTAACTAATTCCTTAGATGCTAACTATTGAATGAGACGCATATTAGCGTGACCTAATCTCCTATGCCACAACGTGGAATTTTCATCAATCGTTGCAAGACAAATTTTGTCTTTTAGCTTATTTCCTAATTTCATCACGTATAAGCCTTTCTTCCTAATACCTCTACCTATAACCTTACGGTCCTTAGTGATTTCACTATCATGTTCAGAAAAAGTTACTCTACACTTATTATCACATATTTGTCCTACACTTAGCAAGTTAAATCTTAAGTTATCTACATGTTCTACATTATGTATTTTGAGAGAGTCATTCAAAATCGTACCTTTGCCAATGATGTTACCGCGAAGATTGCTACCAAAAATGACATTACCTCCGTTGTATGCCTTGTAAGATGAGAAGAGCTTTCGGTTACCCGTCATGTGTTTAGAGCATCCGCTATCATTTATCCACTCATCGGGTTCCAAGTCGACTCCAAGGCATATCTCATTTGATGCTTGAGCTATGAGACATGTTTCATCTTTAGCCTTCTTATCATCTTCTTCACCGTTATCACTACAAGAACCTCCCACGAATGCTCTTTGGTTCTTGTCTTTCAGTGGTTTTGGACATTCTCCAATAAGATGATTTGGATCACCGCATCTAAAACATTTTCTATCACTTTTGCTGTTCTTGTCATCTCGGCTTCTTTGGAACGTCTTTTTGTTGTTTCGTGGTTGTCTCACGAATCTACATCTTCTCTTGAAAAACTTCTTGAAGTCTTTAACAACCATGGCATATTCTTCGTCTTTACTTTTGGAAGTCGAACACTCCTCATCACTAGATTCTTTCTTAGCCTTTAAAGCAAGATATTTTCTTTCTCCCTTAGCTTTGACTTTTCAGAATCTTTCTTGATGATCATTTCGTAAACTTTGAGGTTCCCGATGAGTTCATCAAGTGACAGTTATGTTAAGTCTTTCGACTCTTCAATCGCCGTGACCTTTGCTCTCCATTTGAGATGTAGAGCCCTACGAAACTTTTAACATAATTCTTGCTAGAATAACCTTCATCAAGAGCTTTTAAACTAGTAATAATAGTATTAAACCTAGCAAAAGAACTATCTATAGATTCGTCTTCAGAAATGAAGAATTGTTCATATTGTTGTACCAAAAGGTCAATCTTGTTAACTTATTGCATGAATCCTCTAACACGAAACTAAACCTAAAGTCAATCTAAAACCCTAATTTAAAACCTTAAACCCTAAATGAAACCCTAAAACCCTAATTTCACTTAAACCTAAAAACTAAACCCTAATCATAAACCTTAATCCGTAATCCTAACCTAATCCTAACACTAAACCTAATCCTAAACCCTAATTATCCCTAATCCTAACCAATAATCCACATTTTAAAACCCTAAACCCTAACCCAAAATAAAATGAACCCGACACCCTTTTACTTCATTTTTACCCATTTTTAAGCAACCAAGCACCTCAAGCACCTCTATGACATCACCAAGCAGCCACCTAAGTAGCTTACAAGCACCTCCATCACCACCTTGTAAGCTACTACAAGCATATGTACACCAAACACCCCTTTTCGTCACCTACTTGTAAACCAAAACCCTCCACACCCTTACACCTCATCCTAAGCTTTCATGACTCACCCTAGATGTTCATTAGTCATTAATCTACAGACCTTGGCCACCACACCAAGAAAACTTGGGCACCAAGGGTCATTTACCACTATATATAGCCGAAACATACAACCATTTCAAATCACACCTCAAAAACTCATCACCACTCAAATGGAGTCTTAAACAAGATCAAGGAAGACCAAGGAAGATCAAAGAAGTAAGAACTCAGCAAATTTGAAGCCAAGAACCAAGAAAAATGAAGCCTTGAAGTCGTTACTAGGCGTATGAACCCAAAAACCCCATTTCGACCCATTTTAGCTCAAGTAAGCTCAAAATCTTGTTCAATAAACTTATAATCTGTATTAGAATGTTCATAATACTCTTAAGATCATATATGAACTCTTGTTTGAAGCCTTGAATCCTCAAACCCATGTGTTTTTTATTAAAACCCTAAAAACGACCCGTTTTGATTTTCTAGCTAACGAATCCTTTTTCTAAACTTTTGTTACGTTAAAACATCTTATTTTAACTTATTCTAATAAGCTATAACCTGCAAATATCATTTGGAATCTTAAAATAAGCTTGCATGGCTTTTTGGACTTGATTTGTAAATTATTTCCATGCAAGGGGTATATATTGTAACTTTCTGAAATTTATAACTAAAGGGGCTGAAAATGTCATTATTCTAAAGTTATAACTATAAGGACTTGTTTTGCCAAGTTTCAAAGTTAAAGGTTTAAATTATATATACTTTATATATAAAGGACTAAACTTGTAAAAGTTTATAAACCAAGGGTATATATTGCCATTTTTGCAAACTTAAAAATATAAAATATAATATTTTTATATAAATTATAAAAATATATATTAATATTATAAAACAAGATTTTGTTAAAACCCGACGCAATTGTCGTTATTAATCATCGATCGACGCATTATAAATCAATTACGTCATATATTTAACGTAATTTATCATCGACTAACTTTTGAAGAAACTTAAAATCTTTAACGTATCACGTTACTAGGGAATTTCATATAAGGAGTTCCATTTGGGTATTTGTTTTGACGAGTTTGCTGGGTTTACGATTTAAAGTGCCCTGGCTCCTCAAACAATACTACATGGCCTCTGGATTATGATAGCCCGAACAGTGATACAATATTTCCATAAAATAATAAATCAAAGTAATACGTTAAACTCTGTAAAGTTTTGAAATATAAACAATCACACTAAGACTTGACATATCACCCCAGGTTGCGTGACGAAGCCGTTACTTTCACCTAATATACTTTTGCCATCAATCAGATTTCCCTGTACTGTTAAGGTGAGTCCATAGCCTCGCATTTCAATCTTTTGAATGTTTTATAAACCCGCAAGGGGGATACATGCTTGTTCATAAACTCTTTTACATACTCGTTTATTTTATAACAAGTGATTTTTATATGTGACATCTTTATATATTTTCTAAAATCCCATGGGAGATTCATGCTATAAACTATGATCCTGATATATTATTGTCTAGGTTACCTTCATTTTCCCATAAGACATCACAGTCTCTCTTTGGGTAATTGCTCCCAGTATCTCTTTGGGTAATAGCTCCCATTATCTATTTGGGTAATAACTCCCAATATCTCTTTAGGTAATAGCTCCCAGTATCTCTTTGGGTAGTAGCTCCGAGTATCTCTTTGGGTAGTAGCTCCCAGTATGTCTTCGGATAGAGGCTCTCGGTTCTATTGAGTTTAATTATGTTATTCATGAGCTTAGGGAAATAACACTATTTTCCATAATAATTGTACTTATTGCAATTATTACACTTATGGGTATAACAACGTAACCCACTGTTTATAATGACTTGTATTCAAACTATTTTCCATAATAATTGTACTCATCATAATTATTACACTTATGGGTGTATAACAATGCAACCCACAGTTATGATAACTTGTATTCAAACTATTTATCATAAACCTATGAATTTTACTCAACCATTGTGTTGACCCTTTAGCATGTTTATCTCAGGTAATTGAGCAAACTATTGCACGGAGTGGCACGGCCTTGAAGATGGCTAAACTATTATCATTCAAACTTTATGTTTCTAGACGTTGGGACCTGCTTTTGTAAAACTCTGATTATATTGAATGATAACTAAATTTTTTAAAACGTCTCTTTATGAGTCGTTTTCTATGATTATGTCTATTGATCCATGAAGTAATACCCTAGATTAGCTTCCGCTGCTGTATTTATCAAAAATGGGGGTGTTACAGATTGGTATCATAGCTCATGGTTATAGAGAGCAAGGGTAAAACCTAAATTATAACTACTTTTTCCATCCAAGAAAGTCCTCCGTGCCACTACAGTTTCCAGAATAGTATGTATAAGAAATTTCCATGGCAGATAATACACTACTATTATATTATATAAAAATAACTTATGTTATTTCCACTGGGTTGTTATATAGTCATGTTTTCGTACACCCACCCTTCTATCTCTTTTGATTATGATATGGATGATGCTTTTTCCTCTACAAATGCTCCTAACTATACCCCGACTTCACCGGACTATTCCCGAGATTTCTTTCCTTCCAAGGATATTTCACCACCTAAAGACACTGAGACTCCTGTTGAATCACCTATTTCAATATCTCCATCTTCATCAGTAGGATCTTCATCACCGGTTAGGTCAACTACACCACCACCAGACTATCCCTTTGATGAGTCTATCTTCGCAGAGTTAGATAACTCATTATGGATCATACTACGACCACTGGGAAGTGAACCAGTCCTTGAGGAACCTGATGAGTTAGATACTTGTTATAATGTTCATCTCTAGAAATAATCATTAAGGATATCCAGGTTCATCATTAAGAGTCTTCTAAACAAGATTCAAGAACTCAAAAACAATAAGGGAGAATGACAAGCTTCTGACCAACCCTTTTAAATATATATATAAATAAATATATAATACTTATAAATATATAAATATATAAGGGTAAGAATCAAAAATTTCAATTGTAGTAAACCGGAAGTATGATTCCCGGGTCGTTATGTCCTAACGAGGCGTGAATTTGAAAATCGAGTCGAGACTTGAAAATGGAGCTTGAATGATCAAAGATTTGATTAGATTCTATTTCTACAATTAAAAACGCAAAAACAAGTAAAAGAAACCCTCAAACGAAAGCAATTTAAGTTAAAACCTAAAACGAAAACGTAAAAACGCGACTTAAAAACCTAAATTATCAAAATCTAAACTTAAAATGACTATTTCACTTTTAATTAACCCTAAATGACTAAAATGCAAGAACAAAGAAAACTAGACCAAAAACAAAAGTGATTTAAGCTTAAAAACTTGAAAAACGAGAACGGGATTCAATCCCGTTCTTTAAAAAATCGAAATCTAAAATTTTGACCCTACGAAAGCAAATTTATTTTTCCTAGGTCCTACATGATAAAAGAAAATTTTCTAAAAAAGAATTATATTTTTTTTGACTTTTATTTTATTTATTATGAATTAAAAACGATTTTAATAAAATAAATTGATTAAAAATACTAAATTAATTCCTAAAAATCTGAAAAATTCAAGGAAAGTAGATTAACTAAGGCTGAATC
>BQNB010117993.1:0-14718 GCA_026074375.1 Tanacetum coccineum
CTTGTTTATTTCCTTTATGTATATGGGCATCACATATGATATACTTAGGCAAAGTTTTATAAACTTTGATCATTAGAAATAATAAGGGTTATTTGTTTAAGCGTATATTTATTTTGGTGGTTCCGGGTATGCCTAAACGTAATTCATCGCGAAACGTAACGTTTTACGTAACCGATAAAAATAAAACATAATAAATAAATTATTACTTTAGTAATAATAATATAATTATTACTAAAGAACTGCATTTGAAATTAAACAAACCACGGGCAAATGCAACTAACCACTAAGAATATTTACACGATTTAATTTAACTATTAAAAGTAAACGCGTACGAGAGAGAGAAAAAAAATGATTAGCAAAATAGATGACGTCGTAAATGACCTGAAAATACGGAATGTTACACACGCTTCACTAAAAGACTCATCGAATTTTTGGGTAAGTCGAGATATTTTATTCTTTAAGTGAGTCGTTTTCGAGGGAGGGAAAAATTGATTCACGAATTTGGTAACGAGATCCTCCCAAGTAAAGATTGAATTAGTAGGTTATTTCTCATACCAGGTTTTAGCAGCCCCCTCGAGTGAATATGGATACATCATTAGCTTAATCACATCGTTGGGTGATTACAATTTTACATACATATATAAAATATAATATATATAATACGATGGAAAATTACCAATTTACCCTTGAGGACAAAGGTGAAAAGGAAACTCTTCAAAATATATATAATATAATATAATAGGTATCTTATCCGGGAAGTATGATCACCCGGGTCGTTTCCCCAACGACTTATGAAATTGAAACCACGTTGTTGTTTGGAAAATGATTTGAATAAGAAAATAGATTGATTTGAATATCTATATCTACTAATTACAAACTTAATTAAAATAAGCACACAAAAGCAATTAAGCACTTAAATCAATTAACGGAAACAAATAAAACGCGACAAATAAGCAAGTAAGACAAAATTAACTCCTAAAAATGCAAACTAAATTTCTAAACTTAAAATAAGACAAAAGAAAATTTTAGAAAAAGAAATTATATTTTTTTGATTATTTTTGAATTTTTTATGAATTAAAAACTAATTAAACCTATTTAAATCCTAGAAAATAGCAAATTAATTCCTAAAAATTCTAAAAAAATGATTTTTAAACTTAGAAAAATCTAAAATGATATAAAAACTAAGAAAACTATTTTTAACTATTTTTAAAATTAAAATTCTATTTTTAAAATTAAAATTAAAAGCTTAAAAATGAAAATGAAAATCTAAAAGAGGTAAAAATGATTTTTCTTAATGTAAACCTAAAAGTATTTATTCTAATGCTAAAAACTATTTTTTTTGTATTTTTTTAACTTTTTTCTGTTTTTTATGAATTTTCGAAATTAAAAACTTAAGAAAAATGATAGAAAATAAAATACTAAATGGAAAAATGCCGAAAAATCAAGGAAAATCCTATAAGCTAACAGGGACTTAAGAAAAATAAGAACTATGAAGAAGCTAAACAAATAAGCCCAAAATTAAGCCTAATAAGCTACGGCTTATTAAACTAAAAAGGAAATAAGAAAACCTTTATTAATTAAATGAAAGAGGAAGTAAACGACTTGTCCCACTAGCAGAGATGGTAAGGTGTTGGTGTTGTGAGTGTGAGGTCCTTGGTTCGAATCTGGCTAACCCCCCTTTTTGCACTTTTTTATATTTTTAAAAACCAAAAGCTAAAAACTACTAAGGACACTTTTTTAAACACTTTTAATAAAAGGAGTATAAGCTGAAAACCAATAATAAGCTCTAAAAGAGCTTATAAAAGAACTGACCTCAGAAAGTGAGGTTTTGAGCTAACTTATGCTTGTTTGGACTTAAAGGTTTGCACAAAACTCAAATTAAGCTCAAATTACAAACCAAAAACTGTTTTAGAATCCTTAAGATGTCTACTAACTAGTTTTAATAAGCTACTCTTCTCTCTAACACTTAATCCTAACTGAATCTAAGGATTAAACCTGCAAACTCAGAAATAAGCACAATACATTCAAAAACTTAACAAGCTAAAAAGCACTATAAGCTAGAACTGAATTTGAGCTTTTGAAAACTTATCTATCTACTTATTAACTACTAATATAGACCATAAAAACAAACACCTAAAGCTAGAAATCAAAATTTAAAAAACTACTTTTACTTCCTACTGTTTTTGGTCTTTTTGGATTTTTTATGAACTTTAAGAGAAAATGTACCTAAGATATTAAGCTAGAATTTTGAAAATAAGTCTAAAACTATATTAAGCTATGTTTTAACTAAAAGCCTACTGAATTTAAGACCTTAAATCCTAAAATTACTAGCCTAAATGAAGCCAAAAAGTCAGCAGTAGTAACTGAGGTTACTACTGCTTATGCAACTAATCAAAAGGACAAGGAACAAATGCAGTAGACCAAGGTGGCTTCTACTGCATAAAATCCACTCAAAGAGTGTAAACAAACCTAATACCAACAAGTATCAAGCTTAAAAGAGCTTGAGTCAAATTATAGCAATCAACAGATAAGCAACAAACTACCCTGGTGCTGGCACTAAGAATTTTGGCCTTAACTTCTTCAATTTTGTAAACTAACTTCTGAAAACTCCTTTTCTACTGATTTTAAATGATCATGAAACTATCTCAAGCAATGAGCACAAGTCACTTTGACTTTTAGAGGTCAAAGTGCAATAATCCAAACACCCCTTTATACATTTGACAGATTTTATTTTAGCTTATGAATTGAAAACTAATGTTTGAAAACTTATAACCAGATAATAATAAGCTTATTACAAGCTTAACAAACAGATTTTAACAATTTATTAAGCTAGAAACACTAATCTACAACTTATGCTAACTATATTTTTTGGTTTTTGAGATTTTTAGACTAAATTTTGAAAAACTAAGATCTAAATCTATAAAGCTAAGAACAGATTAAAATTGATGACTAATAAGCAAAATTAAACACAGATAAGCAACTAGATAAGCAGTTAAGTAAAGCTATTAAGCAACTAAGCACACATTAAAACTAATAAGCAATAAAGCAGTTTTTTAAGCTAAAATTTAAAGGAACAAGGAATTAAAAGAAAACTTACTTAAAGCTTCAGCTAAACAGAAGCTAAGTGCTTATAGAGCTTATCAACAGCTCTGGCTTATCCTAGGATAAGCCAGTAAAGTCCATGGGATCCCTTCCATAATTGGATCCCCTTCCATAAGTCCAAAAAGTCCAATAAGCAAAGGTTTATTTCTGATTTTAGAGTTTAAGTAAATTAAGGACTTATTTAAACTCAAACTCAAGCTTATAGACTTGAATGAGCTTATGATGAGCTTATGAGAAGCTTTTGTGTGGCATTTTGTAATATTTAGTCACACAATGAATTAAGCAAACAGTGACCAAAAGTGTTAATAAGTGTGACCATATGCATCTTTTAGTCACATTTAAGAAATCCATAATATAACTGAACCAAATATAAAATTGGAATGTATATAACTGAACCAAATATAAAATTGTAATGACGTACATAATAAAATTCTCAACTTACATAGTTTTCATGATCAATAATTTAAAGACTTTTGACTCTTCATCCTAGCTTGCTTTTGCATGGTATCACGAGAGACGTAAACGTTTTTGCGCTTAGATTGTAATTTAGGTGCAGTTTTGTTCTCACCAATCATTTGTATGGTACAAGTTTATCTCCCACTGATCTAATCTCATCATCTGGAAATTGACCGTCTTTGTTTACCCTTGCTTTCAACCACATTATACCACGCGGGGGTTCTTCATCTGGTTTAATTTCTTTATTTTCGATCTTATAAACATCAAATACATACTGTATGAGCAATTGTTCTGTAGCAAAAGTAAGTGAGGGACATGTATTTATAAGACCATTATCGGGGTGATCAAAATTATACCTGTGGCAAGGTTCAGACTCTTCCGTGCTCAAACTGTGATAAAATGAATCCTGCATAACAGACAATAAAGACCCATTACCTGGTTAAGTTCATTTATTATTAAGAGATAATTTCATCTATATCCTTGTAAAACTTCCAAATTACATCAGTATCCTTTTAAAACTCAAATAATACTCATACATGTCCAATTAATTATTTTGATATTAAATTAATGATTTTAAATTATTCATCAAATATTTAAATATCTAATACAAAAGTATATTACTTTTTTACCCTTACGTTCTAATTTCATCAATAAAGAATCACCAAACCTTAAAAAGCAAATCAAGAGCATCGTTGATTCAAAACAATTAATAAGATATAAACTACTTTAATCATGATCCTTACAATGTCACCTATCAATTTTTAACTTAAAAAATGTCTGCACAATCATGATTCATAAGCATACATTCATAGATACTTGTACATAATACATATCATTATCTCTTCAATATGCGCGATTCATTATATTTGTAGTTTGGAATCGAATTTAAAAATGTTGGTTATGCAATGGATAGAGCTTCATTGATACCTACGATTAAGATTAAATGATAATTAAATCCAACTAAATTAAGAATCATCAATTGATGATGACATTTTATAAATTTTTATTACTCCTGATTAAATCAAGAATAGTCAATCGATATTAGCAGTTTGGAGTCAAAATGGTGAAAGAGAAGGTGTTTAACAAAGATGACAAAGATAATATGAAATCAAAGAAAAGGGTGTTTACCGAATATATTTTCAAGTTTTTCATTAAGATCAAAGGGTAAAAAGGGAATAAATAATACTTAAACTAATAACATCATTTATCTAAAATCTATTTTTTAATTTGGATATACATGAGTATTATTAAGTTTTGAAAGGATATTGACGTAATTTTGATTTTTAGAAGGATATTGATGTAAATTAAAAGTTTTGAAAGGATATAGGCGAAATTATCCCTATTATTAAACATTTCACTTAAGCTATAATCAATAAACATTCGCTAATCTTTTCAAAATGTTCACTAATTTTTTCAACAAATTTTTACACAGTCTTTGCACATTAACATTGAGGTTATGGTATATGGTCTCATATCAGTCTCCTATCTCATGTCTACTAAAAACACATATGTAGATCAATTTTACCTTTCTACACCTCATTTATAATTAATTATTACAGTTATTACCATAAAATTATACTCCGTAGCACCCAAAATAGTAGCATACAAATAAAAGGCCATATAATGAACTAATACTACATCTATATATAAGCATTCTTCTTTTTATAGCAAAATTAATATTCATGGTCTCATACCAACAAAGAACTCAAACCTGCATAATTTGATTTGCATCAGTTGACACGTATACATACACATAGACTGCATATCATACTTCAAAGTTACACTAGTAAACGTAAAGTATACTATATTTCATGACAAAAAAAGCAGTATGGATACTAAAATCGACAATGTGAACTCTCTAACTAACCTGTGTAGCAAATTATAAGTTGTTTACACTTGTTTCATCTCTTTCTTATGTATACTTCTCATTGTCCTAAGAAATTCATTTCTTACGACTGTAAGCTGTAGTAAATTGATATGCCATAGTTGGTGGTTTGTGCATAAATACCAAACATGCCATTGTTTTCCATTCCTGTGATGCCCTTTACTTAATGGAGAATGAGTTTACTGTATTGTGGTAGTGTTCTCTTCTCAGTCTCTGTCTTTACCTTTACCTCTATAGTTTCCCATTCCTGTGATGCCCTGTCTTAATGGAGAATGAGTTTACTGTTTTGTTACATGTAAACTAACAAAAAATTGGTCTAAATTCCAAATCATAATTATCTCATCTTGAAACCACTATAAATTATGTGCTTGCAACCAAATATATATGTTATAAACCAACACTACTGTTAGACGCTTGGCAAGAAAAATTTAACCATATAAGAAAAATAAGGAATTTGTATGAACCTTTTCAATAAGTTCTAGGACATCTTTATTTTCTACAAATTCTATGTAGCTCCAGTCAATTTGCTTTTTGGTATATTCCTCTTGCTCCATCTTGAACACATGTTGTATGATATCCGAAAGAAAAAGGAAAACATCAGTGATAGGTTGATAAAATGAATAATGACCATTTATGTCATAAATCCTGAAGTCGCGCCTGATTGAAATGTTGTTGCAGCTTCTTATTAGTGAAATTAATACAAAATTGTTCAAAACTGCATAGACAGCTCTTATTGATCATTACAATCAAATGACTAAAGAAGCTCTAACAATAATAACTGTTCTATTATATCAGATTTTACCTATTTAGCTTAAAGCTCTTGAACCCATAAATGTCAATAACACCAATCAGAGATTTTGAATTTGGATCTTGCTGATAGACATTAATTTTATTTACTAGCCTGCAGATATAAAATTCAGGGCCACAGTAGTGATCGAAATTACAATATTAAATTCCCACTGATAAACATACTAGAGTACGAGTCAAATAAGCCGCAATATAATGTCTTAGCTAGACCATCCCTGCTAATAGTTGCCACTTCAGGATTAAGACTTCTTTTAATAACTTCTTCTGGTGTAACTATCATACGTTTTAATAACGCAGCACGATCACACCTGCATATAGCATAACATCATTGCATAAGGAATAAATACAAATGCGTAGATATATAGACACACAAATACATATATTCATAAAACAGAAAGATAAGTTTAAAACACACATGAGCAGTTCTGCTGTCATCTTCAGATGAAATTTTGATTTTTCATCTTTCAAGAGCGATGAATCAACCTCTTTCCCTTTGATAAATTCAACATTACCAAGATAGATAATTGCAGCTACAAGTCTGAAAATTGCTTCCTGAAAGATAGCAGAACAAGTTATAGTAGTTTAATCAGAAGCACATCAAAACATAACATAATATGAAGATCCTATTACCTGGTCCTGGTCACTTATTCCAACAACATCCATCGCTCTTCTAGTGGCAAGATAATCTTGAGCTTCATTTATACCAACTAGTTGGTAGCAATTTGATTGATTGAGATAGTGAAATGAATTGTAGCAATTTTATACCTCTTAATTCGACTAGACTCTTGTTGGTTTGGTTGCGTGATGAACGTCGCTTATGACGGCGTCACTGGTGTGCCGTGATGTGTGACAGTGGTTAAGTTGTTATGTTAACCGGCTGTGAAGTGAAGGTTAGAGAGGGTTAGGGTTTGTGAAAGTAGATGGGGAAGAAAGTTTGAGGTTTTGTTTAGATAATGAAATTTTGAGGGGGAGGAAACAAGTGCCTTTTTTTCATTTAAGTTTTCGCTCTCACCGCCAAGTCTTTCAAGACTTTGAGGTGAAAAGAGGAATAGAGCCCTAGTGTGACAAAAAGTTTAGTGTGACCATATATGGCATTTGGTCACAGTGTCCTAGTGTGTGACATATATTTGTCACTATTTATATGTATATCATGACTAATGCTTCAACCTTACTTTTTATTTGTCACGCGTTCCAAATTCATATGTGGCTAAATAATTAGCAAAAGATAGCAGTCACCCTTAAATCATGTGTGACAAAACTTGACTGTATGATTTAGACACATAAAAAATTACTTCAAGTGACCATATATGACATTTGGTCACAGTTTTATTTAAGCTTTTATGGAATTTTCTTGCATTAGGGGTATTTTGGTAATTTTACACTTATTGAGATTTTTAGGTTTTACAGTTCAAGTGTGTGACATATAGTTGTCACTATTTATATGTATATTGTGACTAATGCTTCAAGCTCACTTGTATTTGTCACGCGTTCCAAATTCATATGTGGCTAAATAATGAGAAAAAATTACCAGTTACCTTTAGCCACATAAATGTTCGAATGTGTGGCAATACAGTTCTAATGGTCACACAATCAAAATTTCATGTGTGGCTAATTAGTAAATGTTGTCTATTTTGGTACCTTTAGCCACATAAATATGTGAATGTGTGGCCGTTCCATTTTGCCAATGTGTGACCAAATCCCAGATTTGTACTAGTGTGATTTTTGACCAACTTTGGACACAAATATCCATATGTATGTGTCATATATTGTCACACCCCGTTAGTGGCGGAAACACAGGATGCAACGATACCGTTCATCGCACAAGATACAAGATCATACACTTTACAATTTACAAGAATGAAACTCTGGTTTACATAAATTTTACAAGTTAAGACTTGACAAAATTAAATAATCAAAACCCATCTTAACCCAGTCCCCTTGGGTTACATCTTTGCTCTTCCAATATCATTTATAAACCTTTGATTGACATACTTGAAAATGATACTCAAAAACAACAACAATAATGTTAGTTTGTAGGTTTGACCTTAAACCTAAAAGTTGTGCCAATATTTCAACTAGTGGACAATAGTGCAATATGACAGTGAATATATGCAAACAAACATAGCACGTCGTAATCATAACACATTGTGTCAATGACGCACTAAAGTCCTACCGCTGGGGACTAAATTAGGGTAGGACCACACACAAACTAGGGTAGGCGTACCCATCCGCTCTAATAATCACACAAATACTGGCTGGCAGTACCCATCCGATCCAAAAAATATGCAACACCTAATATTCACATAGCCGTTTTATAGCATCATATTTTTACCCAAAATCGTTTTACAAAAACGTTCATCATTTAACAAAATCGTTATTATCTCATATTATTGGTTGTGTGTGTTATTACGCAAAATGACTCAACAACTTGGGCCTAAGTGTGACTTTAAATAACAACTTATTCAAGACTCCTTCAATCGTTAAAACATAACAGACGACAAATATTGCGCGGTAATATGACAAAAAAGAATTAAAGCAAAATTGAGAGCCTTAATAAATTAAATTCATATTTCCGTAATCGGTACGATTATATATATTTATTATATATCTATATATATATATATATATTTAGATATACTAAATATATTTGAGTACTTAATGATTAAAAATCAAAATAATAATATTTTATTATTATTTTTGTCTTAATATGGGTAACGGCGGTAACTTAACAACGGTTCGTTATTCCATATGTATGTCCATTAGTTTTTATCCATGACACTTTAATCTTCTATAAAAATTTATCCTTTATTCCTTCAAATCAACAATCGGACACAGCGATTAAAAATATTAACACTTTTTAAGATGGTTTCGAGGAAAACTTATTTTTAGTCTTTGCCCATTATTTTTTGAATGTATACCTTAAATACTTTCATATTAAATCTTATTAAATTTAGACCTTTTTTAAGAAAATTTCTTATGTTTCAAACTTCTTCTCAAATAACCTTTCGGCCATGGACCACGCCTCGCATCACTTCTCCAGGAAATTTTCTCCAAGGCTTGCTCTAACCTCGTTCTCACCCAAACCATTTTCACGAATCCCAACCATTTTACTGCACCATAAATACCAAAATCAATACTTTCACAACAGTTTTATCCAAACCATAGCAAAATAATTATATTCACTTCGGCCAGCCACAACACCAAAATTCCTCCTCTTACTCCAAGCCCAAATCCATTAGTCCATTTACAAGTCCACTAATTCATTTACTTGTTATTAGGCCTTATGGACCATTAAGGTCTTAAGTAATTAGCCCGATAGTAAAATCTTAGTCCTATACTCTTTAACAACAAGTCTCCAATATATACACCCAACAAACCAATGGACCTATAAGCCATTAAGACCGAACCAATTATATCTAAAAGCTCTAATATTTTATATAAGCCAAAAACCAAATAAGCCATCAGCTTATAATATAAGTCGAAAACCAAATAAGTTATAAGCCAAAATATAAGCCGAACCCATAAGCTCAAAAATAAGCCAAAGCCAAAACCATCTCCCTATGCACCCTATACACCAGTGGGCTAGCCTACATTTCGCGTGCCGCCGGACCGAAGCAACCAAAGGACCCTCTTGGTTGGGCCAAGCCCAAAACCCGAAGCAAAAAATACCCCAAACCTAATGCACCTCATAAACTAGCTTTTTAATAAGACATAACCATCAATACAAGCCCACCAAAATAAGCATTTTAACAAAGAAGATTTACCACAACAACCAAAATATTCAAACTTTAAATTATTTTCTTCTTTTTCTTTATAAGCCGTCGACAATCACCATTTTATTTGCCATTTTTCTTTCCCAAGATTCGATGTTTACGCTCCCCGAACCAAACTTGTTATACAAACCTAGTGCTTTTAAACACAATATCAGCCATAAAATTATCACACACTCCCCTTTTATAAACAAAGTTTAGAATAATCTTCACTCGTTTGGATGACAATGGTTGTTTGTCGCGGGAATAGAGATACTCGTTCACTTTTATATAAACCGAGCGTATACTAACTAGTAACTCACTATCTATTTGAAACCCGTGTTCCTTTGATGAAAATCTTCACAATATAATTTTGTTTCTTTATATAATCTTGTGGTTCGTACGAATGTAGAGAGGGAAAAAGAGAGAAGAATATTAATATTTTTTGTTTTGATTATCAAAATGGTGCCATGACTCAAACAATGTTTGTGGTTGTGGTGGTTTATAAAGAGTACTATGGTAAAGATTAGCTTTATAAATAATCGTATTGGCCCCTTCATATCACTAGGCGTCCATAATGTGCATTCTAAGGAGGGTCGGGTTTTCATTTTTACCATTCGGGGAATCAGTAATAAAACATTTAATTCTTCATTGTTTATGACGTCAACCGAACTTAGTTAGTATTTTCATTGCGTTTAAAATCTTTTATACCATAAATCTAGGTTATTTCAACGACTCTATCAACATTTAAAATTGCTTCCCAAAAATCCATTTTGAGCGTTGTCGGCCAACTCGGTACACGATAACAACTGTATTTATTCGCATCATCAATACTCAACTACTTGCTCATCATTTAAAAACACTTCATAACACTCAACAAAGGCGTTTGACAATGTTTATTACAAACAATATTTCACTTTTATGATTGTTACGTCTTTTTACTCCGAAATTTTACACAAAAATCAAACCATTTTCTGATAACTTTCATATCTCACCACCCCTGATTTACGGTTTAAACCAACGTTTTTTATCATTATGAATTTATTAAATAAATAAATCTTTACACACATTTCCCTACATTAACACATTCCCAAATTCATTAAATCTCCACACTCGAATAAACTGTCGTGCCGGTACGCGCTGCGTGACGATTTTTCGCTAAACGCGGGAAAACTTCCCGGAAAGCACTGAAAACCTCAAAACCACTCTAAAACAGAAAAACGAATCAAAAGCGATTCACTTACGAACTCAAAACTCCATCAAACTCCTGGTTAAACCGAAACCGTTTTACGCAAAAATAGTCAACATAAGTCAACTTTTCAGCTTTCATCAGGAAAACTGACAAGATCGAAAGACTTCAAAATACAAAATTACAATATTTTATAATACTTAACCCTGGGCAAATTACCGGTTATCACAGTCTCACCCCCTTAAAGGAATTTCGCCCTGAAATTCAACTCAAATTATCAACTCACAATACTGACAGGAAATTCCATTCCTCAAAGAATCACATCAATCACTAGGATTTAGTCTTTTCAAGCAAGGTTTCTTATGATTCCTCTAAAGACTAAGTTTTTCCACATTCCAAATCCTATACTTTCTCATATTCAATCCATATCCATTCACAAAATTACGATAGTCTCTCATACTACCTCTTAGTTTCACAATTTCCTCAAACTTAGGTCGCACTGTCTCAGTCGGGTGTCAGGATACGATCTAGTCCTTGATGTGACGACTATTCTATCAGATTTGGCATTGTCCTACATAATATGACTCACACTCTATTTTCTCAAGAACGTCCATGGTTCTTTACCAACACTTACTCACTCAAAATCCCCAAGTAAACCTTACTTGGTCAAACAATCCCGACTCTACCTTTCTAGGAAGGCCGTTTCATAGTCTAAACCTAATCATTATTTGCCTTAAACTTTTCCAATTCAACCCTACCCAACGGGTGTCTTAAATCTCCCTTCACTTAGGTAGGTCAAGATACCTCTTAAAAACTTACACAATAAAAGTGTGATCATGTTTCCTAATTGATCACTACAATTCTTTCCAATACTCCCCATGACCATTTACGGTCTCTCATCTTCTATTTGTCCTTCTAACAAGATGGTAAAATTAATCAACTTGAATACATTTCAAGCTTACAGAATATACTAACTACATCGTACGCCAATCCTAATAAGGAAATGGGTATCCGCTCTATACCGAGAGACCAATCGCAACGTACCCACACACGGGAAAAACTACGCTCTTCAAGCTTAACACAAGGTAACATAAAATACCGCTATACACAAAATCAAACAAAATTTCCTTCACTATCATGAAACGATTTCAATACAAATTACCTAAACGACTAGTAAGGATTTGTTATAACTACCAATACAAAAAGACACTTTTCTAATCATAATACCGACACTAACCAACGCTACCCAGTTTAGTGATATACACAAACTACTAATCCAAACCTCAAATATCCTACCGCCCATCCCCCGTGTCCAAGTCAATTCCTCCCTGTCTAACCCCTTCCTATTAGATCTCCTATACATAACGGTTTAAAATCTTATCGGCTCTAATCCATTTCAAGCTTAACGAATATACCAATACATCGCACGCAAATCCTAATAGGTAATATCGGGTGATCCGTTCTCATCACAAGCTAACTTTCGCATCGTATACCCACACCTGGAAAACTGCGCCTCATTTACACAAAATAACATAAAATACTGCTATCCATGAATATCGAACAAAATTTTCTTCACTATCATAAAAACGATTTCAGTACAAATCACCTAATGACTAGTAAGGATTTGTCATAACTACCAATACAAAAAGAAACTTTTCTAATCGTAATACTGACACTAACCGACGTTACTCGGTTTAGTGATATACACAAACTACTAATCCAACCTTAAATATCCTACGAATCTCCTTTGGGCTCCTGCCCTCTCCTCTATATGTTCAACATTCTCAGCCAAAAACTCCAACCGTTGCACGTATCTCCTCTGCGAGCTCGTGATCGCAACTCCTACTTCTCTCCTTGCGTATCACTGATGGCATGCCACAGAGCTGCTCTCTGTGCATCCGTCTGACCTGCCCACGACTCCAGGGCTAATACTGGTCTCTAAATCGCCCTAAAAGTCACTGCAACCCACTCCTGCTTATGCTCTATATTCCTAAATCGATATCTCTAGGAGAAAATCTCATCCTTAACCGCCCCTGACCTGGTAAATAACTCTCCTATGTCCCTATCATGCTTCTTAAACAAAGCAGGCGATAGCTCCTCCAATCTATGTTTATGATCACGAATTATTCCCCCATCTTATTCAACTTGAGCCCCCAGCTTAGTCAAAAATCCCTTAGTCTCAGTCGTATCGGGTGTAGCTATATGAGATGGTACGATTAGTGGTATCATGGGTGATGAAATAGGTAAAGGAACAACAGAAGGTGCTGGAGAAATGGGAAGTGAACCAGACGACCATTCGGGTGAGGGTGGTGTTTGAGCAAGTGGTGCTGGTGGTGGGTAAGCAGGAACAACAATGTAAACTATACGGTCCTCTGGGTCTGTCCATGTGGTGAGTGTGGGTTGCCTAGATGCTGACACCCTCTCTGGTCTCTCAGACTCTGGTGCAGATCCAGAAACCTTTCCTACCTCAAACGTATTGTATACCTGATCCTCCTCTAACGCTAACTCTCGGCGCCTTAACGCCTCATATCCAAGTCCTAAAGGCGCGCTCACGGTTGCCCCCACAACTGGAACTGCCCGCTGCTGACCCTCAGATACAACCTCCTTCTCCTCCCCTAAACTAAGTCCATCACTCTCTACACTATAACCCTCGTTATCTAAACCACGACTCACATCATCTGAACCACGACTCTCAACTCCCGTATCGGGGCAGTCGTCCCCTGCAACAAGACCCTCGTCCCTTATAGCAGGATCCTCATCCTCTACAGTAGGACCCTCATCCTCTGCGTCCTCGCTTACATTATTAGAATCCAAACTCTCTTCCATCTCCTCATCCTCCTCCTCGTCCTCCCCCTCCTCATCATCCTCTACTAACTCAGACGTACCCCGATAACCCTTCCGTGAAGGAAGGTCTGACAATGACGAAGATGGCGAACTCTCGTAAGAGGACCTGAACCTCTTATAGAACGCGGAATTGGACATAACTGCCACCTCTTCCATACTTGTAGAGAGGTCTGGTGACATCGCAGGTGGAACACGCACAGCCCTACGCGCGGTCCTATGGAGAATGGGAAACAAAGTGGGTAGAGTACTCTCAAGTAGTGATGTGGGTGGTGCTACAGTGTGGGGTGACTCAGGTGTCTCAGTCTCAACAGGGTCCTCGAAAGGCTCGAACTCAGTGTCTGTCCCATCCAAATAAGCCTGCCTAATAACCTCACAGGGATCCTTAAGAAGTGGTATGTAACACCCCCAAAATGGGTCGCAGCGGAATATGGGTTGGAGAGTGTTACTTTATAGATCAACAACACGAGATAAGAGAACGACCTCTATATGAGTCGTTTAAAATTGATACATTGGATTAAATAGACTTGTTTGTTACAATAGCCGAAGCTTAAATAGTTAATCCATGAAAAGTAAAGATTTTAAGACATAACAAATATTTCCAAAATATAATGCATCCAAATCTTTATAGTAATGACTCCAAAATGGTGACCATCAATGTATCCTTGTTTCTCGTACCTTATTGACCT
>BQNB010117994.1:0-21076 GCA_026074375.1 Tanacetum coccineum
GAGAGTGGTTCATATTGGTTAGACAAGGTTTGGACCTCCATTTAGAGAGATGTAAGGACCTTGGCTATTGAAGAGGCGTATACGACAAAGTATTCTATCCATCCTGGTGCGGATACGATGTTGTGTGGTTTTAGGTTGACTAATCGATGGTTGAGTATCAAGGGTCTTCAGGATTGTTACTACAACCTGAGTTACCCGAGTAGAAGTGGGAAAGGATAACTAAGGATATGGTTGTCAAGTTACCAAGTGTGAGTAGTGGATACGATGCGATTTGGGTGTAGTCAATAGACTGACTAAGTCACCCCATTCCTAGCTATGCTTAGGACAAGTATAGTAGATTTTAAAGGTAATTGGAATACTCACTTTTGTGAGATGAGTTTTTCCCTAAGGTGGGGATTATCATTCGAGTATGGATGTGCTTCATTTGAAGCATGGTATGGAAAGGAATGTAGGTTACCATTTTATGGGCCGTAACTGGAGAGAGTGAGTTGAATGGATCGAATTTGGTACAAGAAACAACCAACAAGATAGTGGTAATACAGGAAAGGCTTGAGGCAGCCAAATTGTCGAAAGAGTTAGCTTGGTAGTATGGGGAAACTTTTGAATTAATGCTGGTAGGTTATGGGTGGTTGAAGGTCTCACCTTAGAGAGGTGTAGTACGTTTGGAAAGAAAGACAAGTTAGAACCGAGTTATGTAGGACCATTTGAGATCCTTAGATGGATTGGGCCTATAGTTCGGTTGAGAATTTCTGTCTTATGAGCTGAGTATCAGAAATTGGATTGGGAGGTGCTGAAAGTTTGAGTAAACCTAAAATTGCGTGGATTCTTTAGATACGTTGAGCTTTGTAACATCTTATATCTTAATTTCAAGACAGTTCTTGTTTGATGAGTTGCGAGGTTAAGATATAAAACATGTTGTTACACAACTTAAGGTTTCTAAGGAATTTCCTCGAGGACGGGCGAGGCTCATGTGGATTTGGTGTTTTCTTTTTCGTTTGGGGTTGTTGTGTTGCTAATTGCACCCTTGTGGGGGTAAGCAAAGTCACTAGCAGTTGGATTCGGATTGTAGAAGTTGGATAAGATTAAGGTTGACAAGACTCTTTGTTTTGTCAAGGAACCGTTGATGTTGTGGACCGAGAGGTCATGAGTAAAAGTATAGTATGATAGCATTAGTGAAAGTTCGTTGGGATTCGAAGCGTGGTCCTGAGCTTACTTGGGAACGCAAGGATCAAATGAGGTCTAAGTGTCCTCAGTTGTTTGTCGATAGTGCTAATGCCTCGAGTAGTTAAATCTCGGGACGAGATTTTCTCAAGGTGGGGATACTGTGACAACCGTGGCTTGAGCAGGTTGGTCAAACCGTAGTGTTGACCTAAATATCTGTTCTATAAGTATGGTTTATGGTTATATGTGATCATATGTATTTAGGTGTGTTTGTATGTGTTTATGAGGTACTGGTAATCAATCTATTGGGTGTGAGCATCTCAATGAGATTGGATTGATGGTGAAGTTTGTTGAGTTCATTTCGTTCACTTTTGAGTGACGGGGAAATGATTATTGAGATTTGGGCGTTTTCGTGTTAAATGTGTGTAAGTATTATTACGTATACGTATTTTTATGTTAGTAATTTAAGATAAGTTTAGGTTTTAGAGGTTAAGTTAAGAGAAATGAGATATTTGATGGAGAAATTTCATTTTAATCACTTATAGTGATAATGGAATTGATTGGGTATTTTGAGAAATTTGGTTTGGTTAATAAGTGTGTGTCTAGGTGATGGATTAAAATGGGAAGCGTGTCAATTGTGAAAATATGAGAGTTTTTGGTAAACTTTCCATATATAGAAAGTGAATTTGGAAATAAAAAGTTATTTTTAGAAAGTAGTTTTCAAGCAAAATGGTTTAACAAATTAGCTTAGATTTTTATAAAACTTAAGGTATAAAGATAATTAATTAATTAATAAAAGAAAAAAAATATTTTTTTTGGCATGAATAGTAAAATCCGAAAATTAGAAAAGAAAAAAAAAGAGAAGAGTTTGAATTGAAATCAAATTGTAATTAGATTTATCTAGGGATTTTCCTTGTGGCCTATAAATACCAAACTAATCCCAAACCCTTCCCCTCATTATTTTGGCCGATCCAAGGAAGAAGAAAAAAAACTAGGGTTTTCTTTTAAGGTAAATTTTCTAATCTTGTTCAATTCTAGTTTTAATTTTTCAATTCTAGTAATCCAACATGATGGATTAGGGTTATAAATTAAGGTTTTAAATTAGGGTTTATAAGTTTGGGAATTTAATTTTCTGGATGATATAGATTATTAATAGTTGGTTGATCATTAGATGAATAGGTTACGTGATTTGAGTATACGTTAGGGTTTAAAACGTCCGAATTAATCGTTTTAATTCACTGCAGAAATTTAGTCAGACTTGTAGAGGTCATAACTCGGTCATAAAAGATCAAATAAATAATTTACAACATACTGGAGATAACCTCAGAGAGTCTACTTTCCAGAAAAGTTGGCCTCGTGAGTTTTTATGGTCGGGAAGTGGGTCAAATGGTCGTTACAAAATCAGTGTGTAAAACAGTGACGAATTTCAGTTTTGGTTTTTATTTTTCTAAAAATACTTAGACAATGAGTTAGAGGCTCTAAATCACGTGGAAGTTAGTTCATATGTTGTGTGAGTCCCCTGAATTTTTTCTAAGGTCATAGTGAGGTCTAAGTTGGTTAACCAATGTCATACTTTTGAAAGGTCAGATTCTGGACGAATTCTGGACACATTGGATTAAGGAATTTCTTAAGGGTATTTGTAAAAGGGTAATGACTTTGGGAGAGCTAGGAGAGGTTCATAAGACATGTAAGTAGCATGATGAATTTTGGTTTGAATTATGGGAGTGTTTAAGTGGTGCGTTTAGGACGCGTAAGTGAGTATAAAATTCTGCTCAAAACCAGAAGATTTAAAGAGTAGCATTTAAGTATAAATGGCATATGTAGGAGTTGGAAAAGGTTTAAATCAAGTATAAAGCTATGGTAGATAGCTTAGATATCCATCATAGTTGAGGTAACATCATATTGGGTTGGATGCTTAATTGATGGTAGCAAATTGTGTGTTTAATTGTAAGATTGTCCATGAAGTTTGTGAAGCTTTAGTGGAATCTTTTGTGGAGCATGGTACGAATTGCTTGATTAACTAGTGAAAACTTGTTAATGAAAGTGGTTAAAAGTTGGGTATGGTGTAAGGTAACCATGGGGTTAATAAAAAACATCTTAGACAATCCATCATATGCTGTTACATGTTACATTAAGATTTCGGCTAGTAGCGTGTAAAGGAGGTTATTTTTTTGCTGTAGATTTGTGTGTAGTTTATTGTGAAGCCTTGTTGGAGTTTTGAGAGCTAACCAAAGGTGAGTTCATAGTCCACTTTTAAATGTTTTTACATTGGGATGGAAATGATGCTAAATGTTTTGAATTGATGTGATTATGTGTTTCGCTTTCATGTGGACATTATGTGTCTGCTATATGACTTATTGTTGCATGTTGAATGTGGTTTTACTTGCATGTTCTATATTGACATGTCAAGTGTTATTAATTTGGATTGGGAGTACGGACTACTAATCGATAGTGAATTAGGATCGGAGGGGTACGCCTACCCAGTATTGTTGGT
Source organism: Tanacetum coccineum (assembly GCA_026074375.1). Classification (NCBI taxonomy): domain Eukaryota; kingdom Viridiplantae; phylum Streptophyta; class Magnoliopsida; order Asterales; family Asteraceae; genus Tanacetum; species Tanacetum coccineum. The sequence goes on from BQNB010117994.1 coordinate 3,656, forward strand.
CCAGGCCTAAGTATAAGCTCCAGCTGGTAGACTTTTAGGTGCGTAAGTGGACATATGGGATCGGGGGTAAAACGTTCCTACCAAGTGTTGAAAATGGGAGATCGGGGGTATGTTCCTACCCAGTTGTTGTAATGGATCGGGGGTAACGTTCCTACCTAGTATGTGGATTGCATGTTAGCATAAGTTCATATTTGCATTAATTGTCCTAAATTGTTTTGTTAATCACAGTAATTGGTTTGAAAGGTTTATAATGTGAGTCTTAAACCTATGACTCTCACCAACCGTTGTGTTGACGTTTTTAAGCATCATTTTCAGGTGTAGATTAGTGGGTGCTAAGGATGGAGCGAAGTTGGATAGTAGAGGACCGTAGGATGCTGAAGTTATTTATGCTTTTGTATCGAATTAAATGTATTTTGATGCATGATTTGTTTGGTTAGGTTTTCTGCATGTCATTTATTGACGAGACCTCTTTCTCATTAATAAAGACACCATTAGGTTTTGGGTATTATTATGACACTTTGTGTCTTTGCTTTACTTTAGTTTTCATTTTAGTATTCTCTATATAGACACCATGTGTTGTGATGATATCCATTCTTGTTTACGCCTCGCGTTTCCGCCTTGGCGGGGTGTGACAGATTGGTATCAGAGCCTATGGTTATAGAGAACTAGGTGGTTGAGCCTAGACTATAGCTTAAGGGTCCCTCATATAGTTGCATTTTAGGGCATAAGTGTATGGTTGTGTTTTTTAAAACCGGTTTTATATAATTTAAAAAATTCGTATGTTCCCGCTACCTAAAAGCTTTGAAATTCTTTCTATTTTGAATTACTACTATATAATATGAAATATATACTTTTTCATTATGGGGATCTAATAGTATATACCCCTTTGTTATTGTTTTAGTCATGTCTTCCCCTATCCCCTAAGAGATATCGTTGGGAGATTGTCTTACTCACTGGACTCGCAGGTTGGGGGTCTTTTGAGAGCGAAAATTCAAACCCAGCGAGGCCCAACATAAGTTTATTTCGTTTTCTACCTCGATGCGTTACTATAATCGAGGATTGATTTTATATTTTGGGTCACGATGTGACTTCTGTTTCGTTTGGTCGATTGGGATTTTATGTTTCGTTAGGTGGATTATCATGTTTGAGTTATATTTGGATTATTATTAAGTGCTATGTGGTAGATGTGTGTTATCATTGAGAGGTGTGGTCTTGGAAGTAAGTACGCGTGTGCAAAAAGGTGCAATTATAAATTATGGTCTGGAAACAATAATTTATAAAGGTGTCACACTCGTGGACTTGGGGACTTTGATTGCATTGTTCATTGTTGCTTGTATGATATTATGTAAGGATGTAGTCTGGTTAGTTGTGCTAGGATGGAGTGTGATGTGATGTGAGATCCTGTTGAGGATGGTTGTATAGTTAGAGAATTCTTCTCTTAACCGTTGAGCGATTATATAGGATCGAGTTGAGTAGATGGTAAGGTTTCCTTTCATCTATCGTTTGCGGATACATCAGATACCTGTTGGTGTTGTCGTCGCGATTCTTAAGTTGGTTAGTTTGCTCGTTGTTCGTTGAGGATATCCAAAGTGTGTTGGTATTTTTAGTGCCATCATTGAACTAGTGTTTCATGTACTTGTTTGTTTGGCTTTTTGATATGGATCCCTTGTCTAAGGTGCGATACTTTTTGTTTTTGCGTTTATGACCATTGTATGGATGAGTTCTTATGGGTTGTTTGGTTGAGAGTTCCTGTCGTGTTTTGTATTCAAGTAAATTAACATTTTGGTATTGGAATCCTTAATGTATTTTGGGAGTCTATTTTGCTATCATGATGTCTCTTGTTACGAGTCATAAATTCCTTTTCAAAGAAATTTTGTTATAGTCGATATCATATCGTTTAGGTGTTAAAAACTTCTTTCGAAAATAAAATTATGTAAATAAATGCCAACCACATTTGTTTTTAACCATCTTTTGATTTCTTTTTTAAAATCATAATTAAAATGAATTTTATGAAAATGTTATTTAAATTTTTTTTTACCACTTAAAATTATTGGCATAATAACTAAAAGGTGATTCTATTGTTTTAAAAATGATTGGTATAAGGGTTATGAGGGAAAGTTTCCTTTGGTAAAAATTCGGTTTTTGGAACCAAGGTTCTTAATCTTTTAAATTAATGGGTCGTCGGTTCGTGGTAATATTCATTGGGTGTTTCTAGCATCGTTGATGCGTTTGTTAGGTCTGAGGTTCGTTCGTTATGTCGATGTTTATATTCGGTTGTTTCTTCTTTTGGGATTGTGTGATTTTTGGGTCCATACCAATTGGTGCATGTGAAGTTTGGTATTTCTTCATGGCGTGGTTCTAGAGTTGATGGTAGGTCATATCTTCTGAGTGGTGCGATTGATGGTAGCGAAGCGAATAGAATTATTCGCGATTCCAAGTTAGAATTTGAGAATTCTCGTTTTACTTAGTACCTCTTAGTTATGGGAGCGTTGATGTAGCCGTATGAGAGAATTAGTTGTTGAGGCATAAGGCTGGGATGGTATGCCACAAGAAGGTAGTTAAATTACCTTAGTGAGCTATAAAGTGTTTAAGGTTCGTGAGGAAACGAACCAAAGAGGATGCGAGGTCTCGTAGGAGTACCAAAGCATATGAGTCGAATTTAGTGATACGTTAGTAGTATGTGAGCTTCTCGAAGTGATTCTCAGGATAGTGGGTTTTACCCTTCGTTGTAGAATAGGATTTCGTATGGAATTAGTACAAGGAGCGACGCCGATTTGCGAAGGCTCGTGTCGTTTGGACTTTTTTTTAAAGGGCAAGAAGGTGTGGAAACGATTGCGGGGTTGCAGGTGAGGGTTGGTTAAATGGTAATTGTTGTGGGAAGCGTCTTGTATTGCTTGGTAGGAGAAGTAAGGTGGGTAGTTTAATACGTACAATAGATTATCTCGAGGAAAAGTGAGATAGAAAAATTTTGTATTGTGATGTCACAATAGTAGGGTGCACGTGGATGACGTAGCTAAGGACTGTTTTTAGGATAGCGTAATGGGACCACGTTGAAGTACGGCTATGCCTTTTTGGGTTAACCCATGGCACCAACGGTTTTCATGGAGTTAATTGAGGACCGGGTGTGCATGGGGGACCGTATATAGACAATCCAGTTAACGTATATATAACAAATGATATTTTTAAACCGACTCGAAGCTAGGAGGAGTCACGAGTCGCACGTGAAGATGATCCGTGGAGTCACTGAAGGAGAGAAGATGTACGTGAAGTTTTTCCAACAACGTTAGTAAGCGGAGCAAAAGAGAATTCTATCTAGATGTAGAAGGAATCAAATGGGGTTAATGTGCCGATCTTGGCATTGCCGAAGGAGCAGACGGATTTGTAGTATTATTATGATTGTTGCGAAAGTAAGGATTTAGAAGCATGCTTGGAAAAAAGGAGAAGGTGATTGCTTGTACGTCACGACAACTGAAGGTTCTTAAGAAGGATTGCATGACTAACGTGGTAGGTTTTGCCTTATAATGCTAGAGGCATTAATCGGTGACGAGACATAGAGATAATTTATATCGATCATGATGTCTCAACACACTTCAATCGGAAGGATTTTTGAACATGAGGCAAAGATGATGGATGGATGTTATTTAGTGAGTTTGATTTCGAGGCCAAGTACCATCTGGGAAAGGCAAATGTAGATGTTGTACCGTGGAATAGGAAGAAGGAGTGAAGCCAAGGATGAGTTCGAGCTAGATTTACGACAATCCAATCTAGGTTTGAGAAAAGGATGTTGGTGGTATAAGATAAGATGTCCAAAGCAAAGAACGCGTCAACATAAGATGTTGCGTGGCTTGGACCAACGAGTGTGAAAAGATGGAGAGCGGTTTCATATTGGTTAGACAAGGTTTGGACCTCCATATGGGAGATTGTAAGGACCTTGGTATTAAAAGAGCGTATATGTCAAGTATTCTATCCATCCTGGAGCGGATACGATGTTGTGTGGTTTTAGGTAACTAATCGATGGTTGAGTATCAAGGGTCTTCAGGATTGTTGCTACAACCTGAGTTACTCGAGTAGAAGTGGGAAAAAAATTTTTAATAAAAAATAATAAAAAAATAAGGATGTTATTGTAAGGTTAACAAGTTTGGTAGTGGATACGATGCGATTTGGGTGTAGTCAATGGATTGACTAAGTCACCCCATTCCTAGCTATGCTTAGGACAAGTATGGTAGATTTTGGAGGTAATTAGAATACTCATTTTCGTAAGATGAGTTTTTCCTAAGGTGGGGATTATCATTCGAGTATGGATGTGCTTCATTTGAAACATAATATGGAAAGGAATGCAGGTTACCGTTTTATGGGCCATAACTGGAGAGAGTAAGTTGAAATGGACTCGGAATTTGTGCATGAAAAACCAAACAGATAGCGGTATAAAGGAAAAAGGCTTGAGGCAGCCAAATTGTCGAAATAGTTACCTTGGTAGTAGTGAGAAACTTTTGAATTAATGCTGGTAGGTTATGGGTGGTTGAAGGTCTCACCTTGGAGAGGTGTAGTACGTTTGGAAAGAAATACAAGTTAGAACCGGGTTATGTAGGACCATTTGAGATCCTTGGATGGATTGGACCTATAGTTCGGTTGAGAATTTCTGTCTTATGAGCTCAGTATCTACATTTGTCGTAAGCAAGATATCGTTGAAAGTATTAGTTAAAGATGGGTACGTAAGGTTCTTGGTAGACCTTAGTACGCCCTTAAATGTTTTGTGTGGTTTTGGTTAAATTTATTTTATGAATACACTCGAAGTCGAGCCAATTCTTCAAAAACGTTGAGCTTTGTAACAACTTATAACTTGGTTTCAAGACAGTTCTTGTTTGATGAGTTGCGAGGTCGGGTTGTAAATGACGTTGTTACAACAACTTAAGGGTTTTGATGAGTTTTCTTGATGACGAGTGAGGTTCATGTAGTAGGATGCTTCTTTTCGTTTGAGGTTGTTGTGTTGCTAATTGCACCCTTGTGGGGGTAAGCAAAGTCATTAGCAGTTGGATTCGGATTGTGGAAGTTGGATAAGATTAAGGTTGACAAGACTCTTTGTTTTGTCAAGGAACCGTTGATGTTGTGGACCGAGAGGTCATGAGTAAAAGTATAGTATGATAGCATTAGTGAAAGTTCGTTGGGATTCGAAGCGTGGTCCTGAGCTTACTTGGGAACGCAAGGATCAAATGAGGTCAAGGGAGTTAAAGCGTAATGGGAATGTTATGGTTGTAAATTGTTGGAATTCAAAGTGTAACTTTGAGTTAACATGGGTATAGGAGGACTACTTGAAAGATAAGTATCCTCGATTAATTGTTTGGTAGTGATAGAGTTGAACCTTCTAGTTAAATCTCGGGACGAGATTTCCTAAAGGAGGGGATACTGTGACAACCATGACTTGAGCAGGTTAGTCAAACCGTTAGTGTTGACTTAGGTGCCTGTTGTAATGTATGGTTTATGTGATTTGATGTGTTTATGTGTGTTTATATGTGTTTATGAGGTGTTGGTAATCAATCTATTGAGTGTGATCATCTCAATGAGATTGGAATGGTGATGAAGTTGGTTGAGTTCATTTCGTTCACTTTTGAGTGACAAGGAAATGATTATGGAGATTTGAGCATTTCCGTGTTAAATGTGTAAGAGTAATTATTACGTATAGTATTTTTGTGTCAGTAATTATGATAAAGTTTAGGTTTTAGAGGTTAGTTAAGAGAAATGAGTTATTTGATGGAGAAATTTCATTTAATCACTTATAGTGATAATTGAAAATTGATTGGGTATTTTAAAAAATTGATTGGTTAATATGTGGATCTCTAGGTGGATGGTATTAATAAATGAGAAGTGTGTCATTGTGAAAGAAATTGGAGTTTGTTAAAAATTCTGAGTGTTTATGGAAGACTTTTCTATTTTTAGAAAGTGAATTGGAAAATGAAAGTTATTTTTAGAATGTAGTTTAAAGTCAAATGGTTTAACAAAATTATCTAGGTTTTTTATAATAACTTAGGTATAAATATAATTAATTTGTTAATAAAAGAAATTAAAAAAATAATTTTTTTAGGCATGAAACTTAAAATTCCGAATATTATAAAAAAAGGAACTAGTTTGAGTCTAAATCTAATACCTGTTATGGTCTAATTTAAAAACACTTCTCAGGTAGCCTATAAATACAAAACAAAATTCCCTAACCCCCCCCCCCCCATTGTGGAAAATTTATATGAAATTTGGCAAAACCAAAGGAGAAAAAGAGAAGACAAAAATTTAGTTCTTTTCTAAGGTAATTTTTCTAAATTTATGTTCAATTTTCTAAGTACAATTTTTCAATTTTGTCTATTTATAATTAATAAACATGATAATTAATTTGATGGATTTGGGTTCATGTAAGATCTGTAAATTTAGGGGTTTTATCTTTTAATATCGTTTTTATATTGTTTAATGAGTTACATCATGTTGTCAATTAGGGTTTTAGGGTTAGTAAAATTCGGAGTTAAATTGTGGCAGTTTAGAAGGGTCATCTTGCGAGAGTCATAACTTGATCATCCGAATAGCTTTTAATGATTTTCAAAAGCCTAAAATTATCTACAAGCGTGTTACTTTCAAACCCCATAGGGTTTCTTGATTAAAAGTGAGTGGAACGTATTTAATAATTCAAAACAAGATCGTTGTCAGGGCTGAGTTTTTATGTCAGATTTAGGTCAAAATTGTGAGAGTTTAAAAACCCTATTTAAAATTTGAATTAGACTTATCCCTTCTACAGTAGTTATTATTATTTGTCTATTAAAAGTCCCCAATGTAAGTAAATTAATTAATTCGAAGTCTAAGTATGATTTTTAAGCCTAAACTTTTTAGTGCGCAATCAGACTCGAATTGGGACTGTTTTGAAGTTTGATTTTCTTAGGAGTACTTGTGTATGTAATTGGCTTTTGGGAGTCACAAGGTAGTTAATATACTCATTAATGAACATAGGTGATTTTTGGTTTGAATTATGGAGGTCATTAAGTCAGGGTTTTGAATGCGATAAGTCACGTCAAAATTCTGCAGTTTGGTACGAATTGTGATTAACTAGTGAAACTTGTTAATGAAGTGGTTAAGGTTGGGTATGGTGTCAAGGTGACCCATGGGGTTAATAAAACATCTTAGACATCCATCATATGAATGTTACATGTACATTAAGCTTTCGGCTTAGTAGCGTGTAACACGAGGTATTTTGTTGCTTAGATTTGTGCTAGTTATTTGTGAAGCCTTGTTGGAAGTTTTTGAGAGCTAAGCAAAGGTGAGTTTCATAGTCCCACTTTTAAATGTTTTTACATTGGGATGGAAATGATGCTAAATGTTTTGAATTGCTGTGATTATGTGTTTTGCTTTCATGTGGACATTATGTGATTGCTATATGACTTATTGTTGCATGTTGAATGTGGTTTACTTGCATGTTCTATATTGACATGTCAAGTGTTATTGATTTGGGATCGGGGAGTACGCCTACTCAATAATAGTGAATTGGGATCGGAGGGGTACGCCTACCCAGTATTGTTGGTCCAGGCCTAAGTATAAGCTTCAGCTGGTAGACTTTTAGGTGCGTAAGTGACATATGGGATCGGGGGTAACGTTCCTACCCAGTTGTTGAAATGGGATCGGGGGTAACGTTCCTACCCAGTTGTTGAAATGGGATCGGGGGTAACGTTCCTACCCAGTTGTTGAAATGGATCGGGGGTAACGTTCCTACCTAGTATGTGGATTGCATGTTAGCATAAGTTCATATGTTGCATAATTGTCCTATATTGTTTTGATAATCACAGTAATTGGATTTAAAAGATTGATTTGTGTGTCTTAAACCTATGACTCTCACCAACCATTGTGTTGACGTTTTAAGCATCATTTTCAGGTGTGAAGTCATGAGGATTCTTAAGATAGTGAGAAGTGGCTAGAAAGAGACCTTAAGATGATCTTGAAGTTTATATGTGGATGTTTAGCATTGTATGGATATATGTTGCATGTCTCTTATTGACGAGAACTTCCTTTTCATCAATAAAGACGCCTTTTATGTTTTGCTTAGTTATGGGTATTGTTATGACACTTTGTGTCTATACTTTACTTTATTGTATGCATTTTAGTATTCTCTATATAGACGTCATTGTGTTGTGATGATATCCATTCTCGTTATGCCTCGCGTTTCCGCCTTGGCGGGGTGTGACAATAATGCCGAAGATGACGGTGAATGACTTGGAGAAGGTGCATCTTGATCAATGGTAGTAGATGAAGGTGTACCGGCTGAATTGACTGGTACTGAAACTGCTGGAGCTGGAGAGACCAGTCTTTCAACACGAGGAGGTTCCATGTATTCATCGATCATTAGTTAGAATAAAATCTCCAGTTCTTTATTTGTGGGGGGTACATAAGGTGCTGCAGGAACCGGATTTGGTACGAGCCCTGAACTTATTTGTCCAAGCGTCGGAAAAGTAGGATCGGGTCCTGTACTGAGTTGCACAGGAGCGATATGCTCAGTCAGCTCATCGAATTGAACATGAATAGTTTCCATAATTCGTCGGGTTCTCTTGTTGTAGATTTGATAACCTTTCCTGCTTGGTGCATAGCCCACGAAAATTCCAATATCAACCGTTGGTTGCAATTTTCCAAGATCTTCGCTGTCATTTGTAGGGTAACAAAGAGCACCAAAGACACGGAAAAAGGTAAGATCGGACTTTTTATCATGCACCAGTTCATATGGGGTTTTGTCGTGACGGGTGTGAATGAGGGATCGGTTTTGGGTGTAACAAGTAGTCGCCACAGCTTCTGCCCATAAAAACATCGGGGCCTTGGAAAAAATCATCATTGTTCTAGCGGCCTCTACAAGGGTACAGTTTTGTCTTTCGACAACGCCGTTATGTTGTGGTGTCCTCGGAACTGTCTTTTGATGAAAAATGCTGACACGTTCATAATAATCAGTCAAATCTTTATTGACAAATTTTGTGCCATTATCGGTACGAACGTATCTGACAGTTTTGTTGAGACCGACTTGTATTTGCTTTAGAAATTTAATGACGACCGTTGGGGTTTCATCTTTCAATCTCAAAAACTTGACCCAAGTAAATCGTGAATAATCATCAATGATGACTAAGATGTATTTCTTCCCATTAATTGTTTGCACTCGCATCGGGCCACATAAATCCATATGAATAGTATTAAGAACTTCCAAGTTGGTGTTTTCAGGTTTGGGTTTATGAGTTAAGATCAACATAGACCCATTATTTGTCATAGATCCAATGAACCAATCCTAGTCACTCATTTTTTCATCAAAAATAAAAGTCCTTTCTTGCAAGGTCATTGATGGTACCGAAGTTTAAGTGGTTTAAACGACGATGCCATAACCATGATTTGTTCTTGGAGGCCTTAGACAACAGGCAAATAGGAGAGGACTTCATCATGTCTTCAACCAAGATAGTGTACAAATTAGAGCCGCGAGAACCTTTAATCAATTCAACACCATCCGTATCTCGAACATAACATGAATGTTTCCTGAATGCAACTTCCAGATCAGAGTCGCAAAATTGTCCGACAGAGAACAGATTATGTCCTAGTCCTTCCACATAGTATACCCTGGAGATTACGCTGTTACCATTCTCATAATCTCCATAACCCATAATAGCACCAAAGTGGTCATTCCAGAATCTAACTGTCCTGATGAACTTTTTCACAAAATTCCTGAGCCGTGAGCGATCCCCCGTCATATGTTTTGAACAGCCTGAGTCCAAATACCAAAGGACGATCTGTACGACCTGCATTTGAAAACAGACAAAGATGGAGAGTTTGGAAAGTTGGATCCCCAATTTTGGTTGGGTTCCTGTTGGTTAGCACAAGTAATGGCCTGATTCTCGTTTTGCTTAGAGGTGCTACTTTCCCCCCCCCCCCCCCCCCCCCCCCCCCCCCCCCCCCCCCCCTGGGCGGAGGTTAGTGAGCCTGTTCAATGGGCAATTGTTATCCTAAAGTGAATATTCTGCATGTGGGTCATCATTGATGACCAACGCTGGTATGCACTTTTACCTGTGAGTTTCCATACTTGCTAACCTTGCTTAGGTTTCCACAACTTGCTTAACTTTTATGCACAACATTATGATATTATGAATAGAGTGTTTGCCTAACATTTGCAAATAATCAACACACACAAAATCACGATTTGCAGTAAATTAAAATTCTGGTTACTGGTTTTGGCAAACAGAATCAGAATTCGAATTAATTACAGTACGCTTAGAGCTACTACTAGAATCAACACGATTCGTGGTTCTTAAGTTTGACTTATTTGTCCTAGGGTGTTCTTCTACTTTCTTCTTGTTAACACCTTTAGCTGGCGAGATCCTATTTTTCTTGGTATTGCTCCTAGGCTGTGATCCGCTAGCATTGGTGCAACAGTTTACTCCTGTAGAAGGAGGCACAGGGACATTAGTCTTCTGAGTGTTCTGTTGCTTTACATGTTTGTGTGTGTTACTATTTGACGTGTCACATTGTTCATCAAAAGTAACTTGCTTTTTCCTAATTAGAGGGGTAGGAGCCTGCTTTTTATCTCGTTGGTTAAAGGCTTTCGGACAAGTGCTAATCGCATATTCTAAGAGTTCCTGAGAGTGTTTAGTGTAACGGCAAGCAAAGACAGTTGATCTATCTAAGGGTCTTTCAACCTTAGCTTCCTCTACTATTTCGCGAAGGGTTTCTACACTTTCCTTAAGATGTTTGAGATAATAAAGATGAACTTCCCTGTTGTTCCTATTGTGAGGGGGAATTGGTTCAACATCTATAGCATACCTACCGGGTGCAAGAACTCTTGGTTTTATAGACTCTATAGTGTTGCATTTTAGATTTTCATGTATTTGAGCTTTCAGATTCTCATTTTCAGTTAGCAAGGCCGTTGTCTGTTCTATATGCTTAGCACGCGTGATCTTAATAGAATCATACAATTCCTTGTAATGCTGTTTAACTTTTTCATTCTCTGCCCTAAAAAGCTCATTTTGTTCTTGAAGAACGGAGATTTTTTCAGTTAATTGTATGATCTAAAAATCTAAGGTCATGAAATCAAGAGTACGGTCTGCTTCACTACGGGTCTCTTTCAATTGAGAGATTTGCGTTCTCAATTTTTTGATGGCGTTGTCCTTTCCTTGAATGGAAGCTTTCATTTTTTCGATTACAAAGACTGAGTCAAAATCAGGAGTATCTCGAGTGGGTGGAGATGGGTTGTTTCCAAAGCTTTCTTTAAGGTTTTGATACTTTAACTGTAAATTTAAGTGATTAACCTCAAGATTGGAAAAACGTTTTACTAATTTAGTATGATCATCTTTTTGAACCTTATCCTGTAATTTAAAAAGCTCTGCTTTAAGTTCCAAACAACGTGTTTGAACAATGGTGTGGGCTTCATGCATTTCAGTAACTCTAGATACAGTAAGCTCAGAATTTGTTGCAATATAGAACACTTCTTTGAACAAGCAATCGACAATTAAATTATCATTTACAATAAGGAGATTTTTCCGCTCAATCTCATCATGCTTCTTATTTATAACATTTTGGTCAACTTCAGCTTCTAACTCCTCAAAAAAATCATTCATTTCTTTAATTTCTTTAGTTAACGCCTTTTGGATTCCCTCAAAAAGTTCAGCAGTTAATGAATTATCAACTACTGTGTTCCGTGTTGTGTCAGAGACAGATTGGGCATGCGGTTCATGCATATCATTAAATATCATCATGTATGCATCATTTGGAACAGAAGATACATTACTTTGTACAACCGGCACTGCGTTGTCCTTTACATACTGATCATACGGAATCATATTACTATCACTCGTGTAATCAGCATGTGAATCAACAACGTAGGTTGGTTGTACATCGTCATGCATCTCGTGTTCTTCATGATGTTCACAAACAGCATCCTGATAGTGATCATGGTCGTGTACCTCAGATAGAATGTCTGAATCATAAGATGGACCAGCTTCATCATAAACAGGATCTGCGGATGATAGATTAGCCATGAACATAGTCTGTGCCGTGGGAGCCTCATCAACATCAGAATCAAAAGCATCACAGTCATCAGCTTGAAACACATTATCCACATTGAGTGCTAAGTCCTGAACGGGTTGCTCATCCACATCTTCATCAATGGCGTTGTCTTGTCCACCTGCAAGAAACAATAACTGCTCTTCATCCAATGCCACCCCATTCTCCTGAGCTTGCATCAGCAACATCTTGTCTTTGAAGTATTCGGAGTTCTGTGGACGCTTGGGTTGAGTGCAATTCCTTGCTATGTGGCCTATACCGTTGCAGTTGTAGCACTTAATCTGCCTTGCTTGACCTGGATTAGCATTCCCAACTCTGTTCTGTGCTCCCCCATAACCAGCTGCACCTCCACCCCGTGCATTGTTCCCCTGACCTCTATTCTGTCGACCCTGAACATTCTGAACCACAACCCTTCCATCTTGAACTGTAGCTTGGTTTCTTGTATTTGATGAAGTTCTGAGTTGATTGTTTGTTTGAGGTAGGTATGTTTTGTATGATTGGGTGAGTAGGGCAAGTGTGTTGGTTAAATTCTCAATTAAGTTGTCTGTTGAAGAGAGTCCCGAATCAAGTTGAGTGTTGTCAGCAAAGTGTGGTGGAACATATGTGGATGGTGGAGTTGTAGATGATTGTGAATAGTGCTGCTGGTGTGAGACATTTGACATCAAAGCAAGTGGATCCACAGTGTGTTGAGTGAATCGATCCAACATCATTTTGTTCTCATTGGCATGTGCCTCGTGTTGCTTCAGATAAGCATACAACTGATCATAGTTGGAGTCCCTCAATCCTCTGTTCAGTTTCACTGTTGTTACAAATCTACCCCATTCAGGCAACATGTTGTTCACAAACTTGGAGTTCAGCTGCATTCTGGACATGGTCATCTTGATGTTCCGCATGTCATTGATGAGTTTGGCAAACCGGACATAGTAGTCATGAATGGTTTCTCCCTTGTTCTGACGGAAGTGTTCAAAGTCATCATACAGTTGTGATTCACGGTCCTCTTTTGTTAATTCTGAACCTTCCAGGAGCATCTTCACATTGTCCCATATGTCCTTTGCATCGGTGTAATGATTGATAAGAGAGTAGATATCTTTTGGCAGCCCTTGAAGTAGGATGTTCGTTGCCCGAATGTCAGCATTGTACCTTTCCTTATCTTCAGGTGACAAGTCAGAATAGACTCGTGGTCGTTCTGGACCTAGATGTGGGCCACCTTCAGTCCCTTCAGCTAGTGTTTCCCGAAATGTCCCCATCTGAAATGGTCCTTCATCAATTGACTTTAGAATGTTCACACCATTCTCTTTACCCTGACAATACAGTCGAATACGTTGTTGCCATGATGCAAAGTCAGTCCTATCAAGCATAGGTGGTCGGGTATCTGAACCGGCACATTGGATGTCTTCCGAAAGATTAGCCATCGTAATAGATTGTGAAATGATTAAGTTGATCGAACAATGATTAGTGATTGTATGTTAAAAGTGGTGATTGATTGTGTGAAATGGTGAATTGTTGTAAAAGGTTGTTAGGATTACAGGTTGAAGAATTTAGTTCAAAAATCCAAAAAGTCAACAACTCGCTGGATGTAACTCGCTGGAAGAGAGTAGACAACTCGCTGGCAAGAAAGTAAATTGACAGAGTTCCTGTTCACAAGTCGCTAGAAAAAGATCTTCAAAAACCTGTAACTCGCTATGCTTAATGCTGGAAGAGGAGTAGACAACTTCGCTGGCCTGAAATTAAATGACTAGTTCCCTGTTCATAAGTCGCTAGAAAAAGATCTTCAAAAAACTGTAAACTAGCTATGCTTAACTCGATGGAAAGAGTGTAGGGCATCGCTGACCAGAAATTACATTGGAATAGTTTCATGTACACAAGTCGCTAGAAAAAGATCTTCAAAAACCTGTAACTCGCTATGCTTAACTCGCTAGTATCCAACTCGCTACCTGTAAGTCGCTAGATCCAACTCGCTACCTGCAGAGAGATAATACTTCTGCGACTTAACTCACCTACCTGCACAAGACGACAACTCGCTGACACTGTACTTACTGACACACAGTGTACTATTCTGACAACTCGTCAGTACAGTAACTTAACTTGCTACGAAGAACTGCGAACAGTGATCTAACTCGCTAAAATGAAAAAACTTGGTTTTTCATCTAAAAATCACCCTTTTGAACGTTTTTGCCTGGTTTCTTTTGCACAACTTGGTACTAGAAGGCTATAGCAACTATAAAAACATGAACTTTAACATCACAAACGTCAAGATCAAAGAAAACCAAGAACAAGACTATAAACCTTCAAAAACCAAACTTTTGATCTAAACTAACCAAGAAAACGCACACACAATCTAGCTAATCATCCCATGTGCTCTGATACCAATTGTAGGATATTGGAAATCATAACACAATCGAATAACTAGAGGATTAGCCAAGTTCTAGAGAGAAAAAGTGAGAAAGAACTTTCTAGTGAGAGAAAATGAACTTGTATAAATGAAATGACTAACCCACCTCTTCCATGGCATGGAAGAGGCTTATATAGTTACAATGAAACCGGCCTAAGGCCTTGGTAAAGGGCTAACACGTTGGGTTTAATACCTGGCCCATTACCGAACATTATACATTAACTACTTAACTACAACCAACAATAAACGATAAAATACATGGGGTGACCGAGTCTTTTTCTAATATCTAACAATCTCCCCCTAAGGGATGTCACCCCATAAAATACAAAATTAAGCTTAGCTATGGTAGTCTTTTTAAGTATAAAAGAATCATTGATCCGGTGGTCTTGGTAAATCAAACCATATGGTAGTCATGTTTAGAGAGAGAAAGTAGAGGGAGAAACAAATGTGTGTAAATAATATGAAAAGTGAAATTGTTACAAGAGTCTCACCCCTCCATGGAAGCAATGGAGGGGTATATATACCACCATCTAATACATAAGTTTACTAAGTTGACCACTTTAGTCCCTACGTATGGTGGTATGTTAAACTATGGTAATTCCGTAATGTCGTCACATAAAATGAAATCCTAACAATCTTCCCCCATGGGACGATATACGGAATTACTTACAATATTTTCCTAACAAGTACATAATGATTAAGAACAAGAGCTTCCAAGAAGCTTCCAATGCTGATGATGTCTTTTGTGGCCTTTGACTTCAAGTCTACACTCCAACATAAATCATCTTTGTAGTACCTTGTAGGAGAAATACTGTAATAGGCACGAACTAAGTAACCCATACACTTCTGGTTAAGGAGAAGCTTCTGAATTAGCTTCCCCCTAATTCATGCCACATATTCTTCATTTAGAAGCTTTCAAAGCTTCCCCCCAAACAAGCAATCCTCTCTTGAGCAGTTTCAAAGCTTTCTTTCAAGCTTAGAATAATTAAGTGCACAGCGGAATTAGTAGCAAACCACATCAAATATTGCTCCTTTGATAATAAGCTTAGTGATTAACTGTTTGGGGAATCATCAAATAGATCAGCAACGTATCTTCTCACGCTTGAATAATTCTTCTCACATTTCTTCCACGCTGGAAGCTCAAGTAATGCATACCAAAAGTATCAAGAGATCTCTTCCCCCATGTAGTTGAAGAGATGCTACCAGTCTCATTATATGAAGCTCAAAAACCCGAAGTACACACTCTATCCCATTCATGAAGTCAAAATCGTAGCGTCAAAGTCAATTAAGTCCCGGACGTGCGCATTCCTTCCTTCAGGATAATGATGATATTTCTTGTAACACCCAAGGTTAGCTAAGTCCCGGATGTTGACAATTAAACCCTCCAAGTAGTCGAAATGATAACACCAAAGTCAACTAAGTCCCGGATGAACTCATTTCTTCCTGCAGGATACTGACTATCTAGAGGAATCACCATACCATTATGTACCTCTTTTATCATCAGAAACTGTTTCTTACATCACTTCCCCCATGTAGTTGGAATAATACACCAAAACCACGAGTTAAAACACTGATTTTCTCTGCGGTTATGACATTTGTCTTCCCGGAATGTCCTAAATTAAGAAAAAGACATGAAGTTCGTCACGTGTACTCGTTGTGCGTTCAGATGTATGTCTCCTTCCCCCTTGCTGGTTTTGATACCTCAGAATCAGCAAAACATTGTACGCACATATACTTGAAATCTTGTGAGAAGAATGAAATTAGCTCAAATGTATCCCGTGAGAATCAACTGCTGATCAAATCTCTACTCATAAACTCTCTCTGACTATCTTTACCAACCCCTTTGTAGGCTATTTGAAGTGACCACTGATGGAGTAAACCTGATATACCAAACTTGAAATTGAAGTAGAATTCCCTGTTCTTGTGACTTAAGCTTGCACTAATGTTGGAAGAACGGTGTAGAGAATTTGTGCTCCAAGCAAATCTCTAAGTACTCAATACCCCACCAAAGTATGAGACTTTCATCACCTCTTGCGATTATCCACAACGTCTTCAGCGTGTGACACTGAGTACTACAACGTAACTCCTTTAAGTGATAGTTATCCAGGTCTTCAACCATCCACCCCGACTTCTGGAAACTAGATAAACCAAGTCTTCAACTTAAATCTTAAGCACGAGCAAGTTATCATTGAAAGTCATGCATCCAACCAACCCCGACTTCAAGATAAAATAAGAACACGCCTTCGTGAAATCCAACTTCAATCTCAAATAAGTGATACCCAATCAACTCCGTAGTCACTTAGAAAAAAATAATACCAAATCTAACCATTAAAATTTTAAGTTCTATGATTCTTTATAAAAATCGATCCCGGTCTCGTCACTTTGTTACATTTAAACCCCAAATATAAATACGTTGTCATTAGGGAGTGGAAATTAACCACAATATAAGCTCAAATACACCAATAATTCAATATAACCGGCCCATTTTATTTCTAAAAGATCCAGCCCATGATTCATGAAATACTCGGCCCACCACATTTTCGAGTTAAAACCCGAGATGTTATAATTCATTTGGAGTATACTCGGACCAGTTTTTGTGTCTTATCCAAATACACCATCCCACTAGAAAAATTAGCTCAACTCATAAAAGGCCTAACCCTACCTGATTAAACAAATATAACAGTCCAACCAATTAACAAGCTCGATCCATAATGCAAACCATTTAAACAGCCCATCATTTGGCCAACAATATACAAGGCCCATGAAATCATTGTCTCGGCCCATATATTTGTGTTAAAGCCTGTCCACAACCACATCTATGTCTCGGCCCAATTTCTTTAGGAATACTCGGTCAAATAAATATATATAACTTATCCCTTTATATTAGGGCATGAGTTACCCTAATCTTTATCACAACTACCCCAACTCATAATACAGGCACACATCTCATCTGCTCCTTTTTATTCTTCATTCAATAGACA